>JAMPIV010004141.1:0-277500 GCA_024509875.1 Oreohelix idahoensis | reverse complement strand
TGGAGTAATTAGCAGATAATCTTCACCTTGCCAATAATAATCACCTGCCTAAAGTTTTTGTCATCTTTATTCAACAAATAGAGGCGCATCTCCTGGATCCCTCATATATATATATTCGTTTGCCAGCAGTGGTAACTAGTGTTCTGATAATTGGATTTAGCAGTGGGTGCAGTCGCACTAGTGTTGTCTCCTTCACCAGCGCCCTGGAAAGTGGGTGTGTGCTTGGTTTTTTTAACAGCTGTTCATCAGGGGGCTTATCTAAACATCATTTGGATATCAAAATTAGGAGGAACAGTACTGTGTTAGTTTTCCCAGCGTGGATTACCTTACCTACCCGGATTTATACCTACAGGACAGGCCGCTTCCCTTAAGGAAGCTGGGAGCCTAACCCCTTTTAGTTAACAATCCTGGTGTGAGAACGTTTACGGGAGCTGGTAATTTGGAGTGAGACGTGTGCTGGTGGGATTAGTGAAGCACTGTTGTTATTTCTATGTTGTGATACACTATCCTTTAGAGATCGTGAAGGCAGTAATTATTTTTCTTTGATTCATTTTGTGTTTTTTCGTTAATAAACATATTTATATGTGATCGGTGGTCAGAATCTCTTCCCTTCTAACTGTCACTTAATGTTTGCTGTGTGTCCTTACTGTAGTAGATTATTCTATTTAGCATTTGGAGGACGGGTGAGAGACTGACATCTTAAACACAGTCGGAGTATGGTGGAAAAGTAGTCCTTTTAGAGATCGGTACATATCTTACTACTCTCCAGAAATCATATCTCTCCCCACAATTTCATTTGTGACTCTATTTTCTCTTCTTTCACATTATACATTCATATTTTGTCTAAACTCAGACGTTCTCTATTTCTTATACTCGCGACAGTGACGTTTCGTTACACTGTAACAGCTTTTTTTATGAATAAGACATGCCGATATTTCGACATATGATGTTTTCGATTTTTGTCGTATAAAATAGAATATTTCTCTCTGTTGAATTAAAAAAAATTGCGAAATATAAATTATAACGTTAAAAAGGTCACGGTTTAAAATGGAAATTAAGAACACCGTTTAACCACATTATATTGTTTTATCCCGAAGTTAGGAAAGTCTTCTAACGGTTACCAACGTCAGACATTAACTATAAGAAGCCATAAAACGTGTTAATGTAGTTAACTGAAATCTCCTAATGCCGCACCACTGAAATGACTTTCGAGTAAAATGGTTTCAGACCATTAGTCCAGAAACTAATAGGAAAGTCATACAAAATCCAGTATTCATATTTGATTCAGCCGTCATTCAAGTATGTCGTCTTCCCTTCTGTTCGTACCGTATACAGGAGTGAGGTACGTTCGCAGTATGGTTCACTAAAATCTTTCTTTATTACACCTTTCTTTTAAAAATAAAATTTTGCCTCGTTTTGGCGTGGCGCGCACCATTCAACCTAGTCGGTTAAATTAGGGCGCATGTCCAAATATAAAAAAAAACCTTTAGGGTTAATTCTTTTATTACTCTTCATTTATGTCATTTCACGTACGTTTTGCTCTGAACAAGATCTACTGGTAGACGCACGTATCAGTTTGTTATGTAATCACATACTACAGTATCGTGTCTGAATATGCTACATTTTATTATGACTTAAAGTCTATTACATCGATCAGACGGTTGCTAATTTTACGGGTGCTACTTACCAATCAGAAAATATCAGACTTCTGAGAAGGTTCACAGAAAACATCGTTAACAGTAGGAGGGGGTCGAAGGTCAACAGAATGGAAGAATGCAAGACAAATATCCAAGAAGTACTGGCTGAAAAGCAGCAGCCGGAGAGACTGAAGGGGGAAAAACCGAGAGATGGGCGCGAATGTTATAAAAATGTTGTAATGAAGGGCAGGGTTGGCTAGTGCCAGACAATTTGTTTTTATGTGACCTTTGGGGGTTGATGACCTGTTTTCATGTCTCCTGACAGTTGTAAGATTCAGCGGGAGCTGGTCAGTCGTATGTATTCTAAAGACCGTTTGTAGTACTGTTTCTGTGTGTGTTTAAGTATGCATGTCTGCATGTGTGTATGTGCTACATGTATGTCAGTGATATATATATATATATATATATATATATATATATATATATATATATATATATATATATATATATATATATATATATATATATATATATATATATATATATATATATATATATATATATATATATATATATATATATATATATATATATATATATATATATATATATATATATATATATATATATATAGTCATGCGCCGCTTAACGTCCACGAAACGTTCTTTGAAATAGGACGTTATGCGATTTGGACGTTATGCGAACACCATATTTTATACTTAGCAAAGTTATATGGGATACTGTAGTGTACCTGTATTGACTAAATAGCCAAGATACTGTACACATACAGTACTGTATTTCAGCTAATGTACTGTATCTGGCAAGGTAATTGTTGGGTTCGATTATGGTGTTGGTTCTTGTTTGTTCGTTGTTTGAGGTGTGACAATGAGTTTGTCGAAGCTGTCTACTTGATAACGCGAATGTATTCAATTTGGAACAAGTAGTAAAAAGTCAACTGCAACTGCCAACCCTGGGCATGGTAACTAATGCCAAGAAGATGTATAGTTCAATCAATTTATTTAACATGGTACGGTTCACTAGACGAACATATAAGGTTGACGACGGATGGTTGACGTTCACTGGACAGCACACCACGTAAGGGTCATATTTTAAAAATGCAGTTAATTCGTTCATAAAGATCATCGCTTAGGTAACGTCAGAATAGTTATTCAGAGTTCATAACATGGCATCTAATTAAGCAAATGAGGCAGTTATATAAAAATAGTTCAATCTTCCACTGTCCTATGACCTTGGCAATGACGGAGAACTTTGTCAGGTCTGTAACATCATATAAGATTCCGATACTATGTATCTCCTTTAGTACTGGCCTCTTATTTTCAATCAATGACGAATAACAATACTATATACTTTTCTGCCCACGACCTTCGTGGCATCATAGCTTTGATATAGCAAAAATACTTGAGTCACCTCTGCTTTGCGGGGTACGTATTCGTAACAGCCGAATACTGATTTATATCATATCAATTTATATCAAGCCAATCCGGGATGATCCTAACGTCGGAATCCGTCGGCTTTAAAGTTTACATATTAAGTTTCACGTAAGACTCCATTTTGTACCAATGACGTATTGGTTCAACTAGACGTCTACGTGAGAACGAAAAGACATTATCATCAACAATCATACTTGCTTCTCTTCCCACGAAATAACACTAGATTACTGTAGACCCGAGTCCTCATCTATGAACAGACGGACGGTCATACCCAATAACAATATACCCGCAAACGGGTTCGAACGCCATGAATCAATGGACTCGTTCTTGGGCACTAAGCTTCTCAACCCCAGCTATGACGTAGACTGACTGACTAGATACACGTGCGGTCTACATAACCCCCTATACGCCTTAGTGCACAATAGTGCGCTAATGAAATCAAACTCACCAATAAGACTTACTCTCATGTGAGTCGGTGCGCAAAGTTACTTACAGAGGTAGGACAACATATTAACAATATGATACTACCTTCATCTGTCTACGAAAAGGGCTCTACAGATTCCTTACCAATCCCCCCCAAAAAAATTAATTATATTAATTTTTTTCTTTAATACTCGACACTAGAGGTGATTCAAGTTTACATCTTACAATTTTACAAATATATCATGATGAAAATAATCAAATATGAAATTGCAATCAACTCAACTGAACAAAAGGTATGCATAAAAGCTTACATCCACAATTGACCACTTTTGGTACAATGTGGTAAATGAAATAAAATAACATATTTAGAAATATTGAATTAACACAAATGAAAAGAAATGATGAAAAACCAATGAGTAAACAGAAAAGTGATGGATATGTCTTTAAAATGACAAGTGAAAAAAAAATGAATAAAAATGAAAGAATACAATTTAAACACGTATAAAAGCAACGCACTTAACAGTGTCTCTAAGTCGTTTTGTGGTACTAATTAAATTACCAATGTTAAATTAATGTGCTTAAATACCAATATTAATAAATCTACTTAAATATTATATAGTTAATTACATCAATCATTATGTTAACTAACTAATTATCCAAGTTTAATAATCTAATTAATTTGTTTATTTCACTTTAATAGTGTTATTAATTCCTTAAATAACGAAAGTTCCATTTTCCAGTTAGTGAACAGTTTATAATATAACAAGTTCAGTTCCACAAAGAAAATCCAAGTGTTAGAAATGTCATTTCTGTGAGAAAATATAATCCTTTTTCAAAGTTATTTTCTCTTCAATGTCGTAATTAAGTGACTTTTATTTTCAACAAGATAGTCATATATCTTAACGTTCAATGTTATTTTGATACATAAGCATTGTAAATCTCACTTGAATGAATGTTGATGAATCTGATAATCGAGGTATTACACGTAAAAGTTACAATCGATGAACTGTCAGTATCGAAGTTTCAGTTGTCTTAATGGCGTAGCTGCTAATTCGATTCATTCGGACATCTCGACAAGATGTCTGCGAGAACATTCTGTGTGCCAGGTATGGATCGGATCGTGAAATTAAAAGGTAGTAACGCGATCGCATACCTGGTAGATTTGGCAGATTTTACGTCCTTTGTGTTTAGTGCAGTAAGAGATTTTTGGTCTGATTCAACAATAAAGTGTGATCCGAGCAAGTATCTCTGAAATTTATTTATTGACCACACAAGACCGAGAAGTTCCTTATCCAAAACAGAATACTTCTGTTCGGTTGGAGTTAACTTCCGTGACGCATAGAGAACTGGGTGCAAGGTATCATTGTATTCTTGTAATAAGACACTTCCCACGCCGTAATTAGAAGCATCGCTGCGTAATACAAATGGCAAATTCTCGTTAGGTAATCTTAAAACAGGATGATTAGAAAAAAATGTCTTTATGATATCCAACGCGATTTGATGTTCGTTAGACCACCGAATCACGTTAGCTGCACCTTTCCTAAGTAATGAAGAGAAAGGAGCAGTAATGGACGAAAGATGTGGTATGAATTTCCCATAGTATAGTACTAGTCCTAATAGAGATCGCACTTGTTTCTTTGTTTTAGGTGTGGAGATGTTAAGGATTTTAGAGACATTACTGTCCTCTGTATATAACATACCGCGACCAATACGGTGTCCCAAAAAAGAAATCTCGTGGAAACCCACAAATGCCTTTGATGGCTTAGCAGTTAAATTATGATTTTGTAACGTGGACAGTAATGAGTTTAATCCTTCTAAATGTTCTTCTCATGAGTCACTGAAAAGACAAATGTCGTCTATGTACGCAATGACGTTGGGATGATGAGATAGGATTCGACGCATCATGCGTACGAATGTGGCAGGAGCGTTAACTAACCCGAAAGGCATAAAATTAAATTGGAATAGGCCTCGGGGCGTCGAAAAAGCAGTGAGTGGTTTTGCCCTTTCTGTCAATGGTACTTGCCAATAGCCTTTTGACAGATCAAACTTAGAGAAGAAAGTAGAATGAGATAATTTCACTAATAAATCATCTAAAAGTGGCAAAGACTCAGCGTCAAATTGTGTGACTTTATTTAATTTTCTATAGTCTACACATAGACGAATGTTATTATCCTTCTTTCTTATTATCACCATAGATGAAGCATATGGTGACAACGTTGGTTCAATTATGTTTAATCGAAGCATCTCATCTAATTCCTTTTCGACCTTATCTCTATAGTGTAAAGGTATGGGATATGGACGAATACGGATAGGTGTTTCATCAGTTAGGAGAATATCATGCTGAATAGCTGATGTATGGCCTAGAATGTCAGTGAGAACCTTATCATACGTTCGAAGTAGTGATGAAACTTGTTGTCGTTGATCAGTCGAAAGAGAAGAAGAAATAGTGACATCATTCCAGTTTTCTGTGGAATGAAGAGGTACAACTGGTATGGGCAATTGTACATCTTGAAAAGAAGATTCTTCTTCTTGTATAACTGACAAATTAGTATAGTTGTGAATATGAGGAGTAGGATCGTCAGTCGCTTGAAATACTGATTGTAAATAATCAGGACGTGAATAATGCTCTTTCAACATGTTAATGTGAAAGGTTTTGTGTTTTCCGTTAATATCTACGATGTAGTCGACATCGGATATTCTTGAGATGATCCTAAATGGACCTCTCCATGTGATAAGTAGACGATTATTATGTGAAGGCAGTAAAACAAAAGCCTCGTCACCAGGAATAAGCTGGCGAAGACGTCTATACCGATTTGCAAATAGACGAGCCTTTTCCTTAGACTCTTCGGATGATGCAGTAGCTAACCTACAGGCATCTATTATTCTCTTTCTTAAAGAGATAACATATTCATATGAGGATTGAGTTTCCTCAGGTATATTATCTTCGACCAATAAATCATGGATTAACGACATAGGACCGCGTGGTTGTATGCCGAAAACCAACTGGAAGGGGGAAAACCCTGTTGCTTGGTTTTGCACCTCGCGATACGCAAAGAGTGCAGCGGGTAGGACCCTGTCCCACTCCTGAGGGTGATCTTGAGTCATCTTACCCAACAACTGCTTAAGTGTCCTATTCTGTCTCTCAATTAATCCATTCGACATCGCATGGTATATAGAACTGAGAGATCTATCTATACCCAATGTCTTCATAACCTGTGACATGGATTCGGAAATAAACTGGACACCATGATCCGATAGGATCTTACGCGGAAAAACCAATGCGTGAAAAGATCAGCATTAACGCTTCTGCAACACTTGCAGATGAGGTGTTTTTAAGAGGTATGGCCTCAGGCCAACGCGTACACATATCGATACACGTGAGAATATGTGTATGTCCTCTTGCAGATGGTAATATAGGACCAATGATGTCTATTGCCATTTTATCAAATGGTCTAATAGGTATGTCCGCAGCTTGGATAGGAGCATCATGATACGGACCTCTTACTTTAACTTCCTGACATGTAACGCAGGAACGACAATAGAGATTAACATCCCTATGAACGCCAGGCCAATAGAATGCGGATAGCACTCTAGCTTTGGTTCGGGAAAAACCCATGTGACCTGCGCATTGTGAATCATGAGCATGTCGTAATATTCTGGGTCTCGTAGTAGACGGGACCAGAATTTGTGAACGCACCAAAGAATCTGTTTCTCTTAGTAATCTAACTAAAATACCTTTTTTTAGAGCAAATTGGTGTCTAGACTTTGCAATTTTGTTGTTATTCTTACTCTTAGTCGCCAATTGAAAAAATCTCTGCAAAGAATTGTCATTCTTTTGTAAATTAGCAAACAGCTCCCTTGAAATAGGAGAATCATCATCATTACTATTATGAACCGTAGGTTCAGAAGTTGATTAATGCGACAATTCAGTAGCTTGCGCTCTGGTAACCACTGCATTTGCAGCATGAATGTGTCGCTTTTCCCATTCATTAATTTGCTCTGGTGTACACTCTTTTATACCGTGTATACAGCCAAGTATCACATCGCTAATTGGATTCTGCAGAAGACAAGCATGTATCTTCCCTGAAAAGAAAGGTGTATGTAAGTTAATGATCGCTGTAGGGAAGGTTTCCACAGTTCCCCCAAATGTGACGCACTTGACCACGTTGCCTGTGGCCAAAGAGGGGTCGATCAGAGAGTTCCGCACTCCAACAGTGCTGCAGCCTGAATCAAACAAAACAGAGCAAGGTATCGAGTTAACGTATCCCTTGTTAAATTTTAAACTCCCTTTCCCATGGTGAATTGATGCAGAAGTAGCTGTACAAACTACAGGTAGACTTGGTAAAGTGTGCCCGCATCGCAGCGTCGTGATCGCCTTGGGCTGGAACAGCGTTGAGCATTCTTGACATGTCTTTACCTGTTCTAGATCGATACAAGACATGGCGTTATGTTGATTAACATTAGTACCATTACCTTTGTTAGTTTGTGATTCAATTGAAGCAACATTTGAATGTTGTCGTGGTCTGCTCGACGATCTATCTCTTCGTCGCGATCGAACCTGATTATTATCATTAAAATTGCTATAATTAATGTTTCTGTTATCCTTAAAATTTGGCTGAGTCCGCCCATGAAAATTTTCACTGTTGTGATGTTGGCGAAATGACCTATTCATAAATCTATTTCTATTTTCTGGTTGATATGATTGAGATCTCCAATGTTGTTTATTATTATTACCTTGATTATATTTAGGATTGTTGTTACTAAAATCTCGAGATCTGTGAGCTTGACCCCATGATACATTAAATGGAGCAGAATGTGAGTATTGTTTCCCCTTTTGAAAATGACCAAAGTTGAAATTATTATTACTTCCCCTTTGAAAATTTCTATCGCTACTTATCGAACGATTTCTAGGGAAATTGTTTTGTTGCATGGCGAAAGCAACGGGTAAATCGTCTTTAAGTTGCGCATTGCTAACATCCATGTTAGGATGAGCGGTGCAGAAATTTTTACAATGTTCTGACATTTGTTTTATATTATCTGATTTACGTTCATGTAGGAACGCAAGAAATGCAGGACTTACTGCTGATAAGACTTTATCGCGAAGTAATAAGTCAAAAATACCATCATACGATTTCTCTATCTTGGATAGTTCTATCCATCGTCAAGATGGCGGCGTGGTAGGCCGCACTTTTTGTGTTGTGCATTTCATGTCGTCGTTTTGGAGTCTGCATCAGTGGTAACAGCCCTTATTAAGGCTGTATGAGTTTGTAGTGTGTTTGGCTTTTTCTGGATTATGTTGCTAAGTATTTTAAAGATGAAAACATCAAGTTTGCCTATCATGTGAGTTCGCTGTTTGTGTTGATACAAGTAGCCAAGATGGCGGTTTTGTGATGTGTCGATCGGACAGTGTTTCAAAACATTACAGATTTATTGAGGGCTATTGTTACTTTACAGAACCAGGCTCGACAGTAAACATGACTCACTCTAATATCTTGGGGGCTAAGGAGATTTCTAAAATTGGATACTGGAATGTAAGAACTATGTATCAAGACGGAAAATTGGAAGAAGTAATTAAAGAAATGGATAATTATAAGTTGGACTTATTGGGTGTCAGCGAGTGTAGATGGACGGGGAAGGGCATAAAATATATTTCAGAAGAAAAAAAGCAAATTATATACTCTGGTAGTAATGATAATCGTCACACAGAGGGAGTAGCCATCCTAATGACACAGAAAGCAGCAGCATCGCTTATCAGCTGGGTACCTATCAATGAGAGGCTAATATTAGCTAGATTTCAGACACGATTTTTCAAGCTCTCAATTGTACAGTGTTATGCACCAACTAACGACGCTCTTGATACCACAAAAGATGACTTCTATGAAGCACTTCTAAGTACCATCAACACAATACCCAAGCATGACATAATAGCAGTCATGGGTGATTTTAACGCCAAAGTAGGTGACAACAACGATGGAGTACAAAGATATCTCGGTACTCATGGCATAGGCTGTTTGAATCAAAATGGCGAAAGACTTCTAGAACTTTGTGAAATATCAAACCTCGTTGTGGCAGACACCATCTTTCCACATAAGAATATCCACAAGATAACATGGAATTCACCTGATGGCAGAACTAAGAACCAGATAGATCACTTCTGCATAAGCGCTAAATTTCGCTCATCAGTTCAAGACGTCAGAGCATACAGAGGTGCAGAGATCGGAAGCGATCATAACCTCTGCATAGCTAAAATGAGAATTAAACTGAAGAAGTTATACCAACCGAATAAAAATAGAAGAATAGATGTACACAGACTGCAATCAAATGATATAAAGAAGGAATATAATGTCAAAATGAACAACTATTTCGATGCTTTAGGCAAAATTGACAACGATATCACCACCAAGACAATCGATACTAAATGGGAACAACTGAGAACAGCAATGACAGAAGCAGCTGTAGCGACCACCGGATACCTAGTACATAAAAAGAAAAAATGGATGAGAGAAGATACTTGGGATAAAATACAAGAAAGGAAAACAGCAAAACTTAAACTACTAGCGGCAAGTACACATAATGCAGTTGAATCTTGCAAACTAACTTATAACTTGTTAAATAAAGAAGTGAAGACAAAAACTCGAAGAGATAAAAGACATTTCATCAATGAACTGGCCGTAGAAGCTGAAAATGCTGCAAGAACTGGTAATAGTAGGTGCCTTTATCAAATTACAAAACAACTATGTCACCAGCCTACTGCTATGGAAACACCTGTTAAAGGTAAATTAGGGAATTCAATACCAACAGAAAAAGAACAAATGAAGAGATGGGCTGAGCACTTCATGGAGGTGCTAAACAGACCACCACCAACAGTAACACCTGATTTTAATAATGAAACATCCACAACCACCTTGCCAATAACTTGCGATGAATTCACGCTGGACGAGATCAAACAAGCCGTTAAAAGATTAAAAAATTTTAAAGCTGCTGGAGTTGACGAAATTTCAGGGGAAATGATTAAAGCAGTTAATGACAACAACCTCTTGAGAATTTTAGATATTATAAATGAAGTATGGAGAGAAGAACAACCACCACAACAATGGAAAGACAGTATTATTGTAAAGTTACCGAAGAAAGGTGATCTATCAGACTGTAATAACTGGCGTGGTATATCTCTATTATCAGTACCTGGAAAATTATTATGTTGCATGATGTTAGAAAGACTTAAATTGCATGCTGACGAAAAGATCAGAGAAGAACAAGCGGGTTTCAGGCCGAAACGATCATGTATTGATCAAATATTCACACTAAGAACAATTATAGAAGAATCAGTGGAAAGGCAATCGCCACTTATTATCACCTTCGTCGATTTTCAAAAAGCCTTTGATAGTCTACACCGCCCATCATTGTGGAAGATACTTACAATCTATGGTTTTCCAACAAAATATGTGAATATAATCAAAGCGCTATATGACAATGCAAGATGTTGTGTTAGAACAAATAAAGGGAATACAGAATGGTTTACAGTAGAAACAGGGGTGAAACAAGGCTGTATTATGTCACCACTACTTTTTGGAATAGCTATTGATTGGGTTATGAGAAACTATACCCACAATGAACAATTGGGTATAAAATGGACAAATGGAAAATTCCTGGGGGACCTGGATTTCGCAGATGATGTAGCATTCTTAAGTTCAACACCAAGACAATCCCAAGAAGCAATAAATAATTTGTGTCATCTCTCGGTTAAAATTGGTCTCCAAATAAATGCCTCTAAAACTAAAGCTATGAACTTTTCTAACGAGACCTTTGATATCATCTTGAACGGGGAAAAACTACAGAAAGTTGAAAGTTTCAATTATTTAGGCAGTAAAATGACTCAGGATGGTGACACAACAAGAGAAATCCATACTAGAATTGCTTTGGCAGCTAGCGCCTTCAATAGATTATCTAACTTTTGGAAATTACGATCATTGAATATACATACCAAGCTTCGTCTGTTTAATTCAAATGTTATCTCAGTGTTAACATACGGCTGTGAGAGTTGGAAAATAACAAAATCATTGGAGAACAAGCTGAATACATTCGAGAACAAATGTCTTAGAAAACTCATGAACATCAGTTGGAAAGAATTCAAGACTAATCGACAAATAAGAGAAGACTCTGGGCAGAAATATGTCTCCGACTATATAAGGAAAAGACGATGGTCATATATCGGTCATGTCCTACGAATGCAAAACAACAGAATACCACTACAGGCGCTCACTTGGGTTCCTGAGGGTAAGCGGAAAAAAGGAAGACCAAAAGAAACACTCAGAAGAACAATAATAAGAGAAGGAAGAACGTTGGGCCTAAATAATGTGCAAGAGCTAAGAGGAGTGGCGTCACAACGAACAACCTGGAGAGCACTGGTTTCTGCCTTATGCGCCGTGTTTGGCGCTTAAAGAATTTATTATTATTATTATTATTATTGTTACTGCTCCAGGTACATTTTTGTATGTACCTGCAAGGATACTTGGAGAGGAGATGGGCACCGCCAAGCAAACCTCTTGCCCACTGAAATGCTATGATGGAAAGTCAACTCAGTAATAATTTGCCGGATCGGCCGATGCCCGGATTAACAACGACCGCGCTCCCATTGCCCCTTGAGAGTGATAAGTCAGCGAATGGGGTAAAAACACCTGTTTTGAAACTTCCAAGAGAAAGTTTTGTTGTTGGAACTTGGAATGTACGCACGCTATATGCGTGTGGAAAAGTCAAAGAACTAACACATGAACTTGTTAGATACTCGTGGGACATCTTGGGCCTAGCAGAAGTCAGATGGACAGGATTAGGTGAATCAATAACGGATGATGGTCACAAAATTTGGTTTAGTGGAGATGAGTCTAAACATCAGCATGGAGTAGGTTTTATCGTACATAAAGATAGATTGAACTCTGTCATCAGCTGCACCCCAATAAATAGCAGGCTTATCACCATTCGTATTGCAGCACATCCAAAGAACATCTCCATCATACAGGTATATGCCCCCACTACTGACTATGAGGATGAGGCAATTGATACATTTTATGACAATCTGGATGAAGCAATTAAGAAAATTCCAAAGAAAGATCTTCTCATCGTGTTAGGTGATTGGAATGCTAAAATAGGGCCAGATGCATACGGTCACTGGGCTGGTACAGTGGGGAGATTTGGGACAGGTGAAACTAACGATCGAGGACTAAGGCTACTAGAATTTGCCAGCAACTATAAACTAACCATTGCAAATACACTATTTCCTCATAAGTTATCAAGAAGAACAACGTGGCATGCCCCAAAAACTGAGATACATGGCCAAATTGATTTTATTCTTGTATCCAAAAGATTCAAGTCCAGTATTAATAAAGCCAAGACTAGGACTTTTCCTGGCGCCGACATTGGTAGTGATCACGACATGGTATTGATGACGCTCAAGCTTAAACTTAAAAAGAACTATAATCAAAACAGATGTTCTCAGTTAAGATTAAATTTAGACAAACTGAAAGATCCAGAAATCGCGGGAATCTTTGAGGCAACTGTTGGAGGAAAATTCGCAGCTCTCAACTTTTTGGAGGATGATATCAACTCAATCACAGAGAACATGAAAGACGTGCTCATTGAATCAGCAACAGAAATACTTGGTAAAAGAAAGAAAATAAACAAACCATGGGTTACAGATGACATTCTGAAGTTATGTGATACACGGCGAGAAATGAAAAAGGTTAAGAAAGAGGTTCCTGAAGCAGCATGGCAATACAGTATGGTGAATAAAAATATTAGGAAGAAAATGAAACAGGCCAAAGAAAAATGGGTAGCTGATCAATGTGAGTCCATTAATACGGGGCTAATAAAAGGTAACAGCAAGGCAGCTTTTGACACATTAAGAAAACTATCAAAACCCCAACAGCCCAGGGTAACTGTCATAGAAGATAGCAATGGGGCTCTGCTCAATGAAAAAACAGCTGTAATGAGAAGATGGACAGAATATTGTAAAGAATTATATAACTGTAAACTTGACACTAACTTAGGCATATTAAACAACATTAAGTGCGAAAACAGGGAACTCGGAAATGCAGCAATATTACGGGAAGAAGTGGAAGAGGCTATATGTTCGATGAAAGGAGGGAAGTCACCGGGTGTGGATAATATCCCAGCAGAGCTCTTGAAATATGGAGGACCAGATATAGTAAAAATCATGACAACAATTTGCCAGACGATATGGAGTACAAAAAAATGGCCAAAAGAATGGACGCAGTCATTAGTAATACCGCTTCCAAAGAAAGGAAATCTAAAAATGTGCAAGAACTACAGAACCATTAGCCTTATTAGTCATCCAAGTAAGGTGATGTTAAGGATACTTTTGAACAGAATAAAACAGAAATCAGAAGAAATCTTGTCAGAGGAACAGGCTGGCTTTAGACCAAAAAGAAGTACCTCAGAACAAATCTTCAATATTAGATTACTTATCGAAAAACATCTCCAACATCAACACGATTTATACCATAACTTCATCGATTTCACAAAAGCCTTCGATCGAGTCTGGCATGAAGGCTTATGGCAAGTAATGAGAAAATTCAATTTTGATACCAACATCATAGATATCATTGAAGCACTATACAAGGACGCAAGCAGTGCTGTTTTTGCAAGCAACGACATTGGAGAATTTTTCAAAACAACTGTAGGAGTTCGGCAGGGATGTATCCTGTCCCCAGTGCTCTTTAATATTTATCTAGAACATATTATGCAAGAGGCTCTCTACGATTATAAATCAACCATATCGATTGGAGGCCGACCTCTGTGCAACCTACGTTTTGCTGATGATATTGATCTGATAGCTGGATCAGAATCAGAACTTCAAGACCTTACCTCTAGACTGGAGAAAGTAACAAGAACGTATGGGATGGAAATTAATATAGAAAAAAGCAAGATATTGGTGAATAGCCATAAGAAACATGTTGCGACCAACATTACGTTAAATGGGCAAACGTTAGAAGAAGTTAACACCTTTAAATATCTCGGGTCCACTATATGCAGTGATGGAAGATCAATTAAAGAAATCAAGACAAGACTTGAGATGGCCTCAGCTGCCATGACAAGGTTGAATGTGATCTGGAAAAGTAACATCAGTTTTCCTATGAAGATCAAATTATACAAATCACTTGTATTATCTATTCTCTTGTATGGGTGTGAGAGCTGGACACTCACTGCAGATACGGAGCGAAGGATTCAGGCTTTCGAGCATAAATGTTATAGAAGAATTTTGCGCATTTGCTATAAAGAGCACAAAACAAATGTCTATGTTAGAGAGAAGATAAACACCTATGCAGGCCACCAAGAACCACTTTTGTCAACAGTGAAACGTCGAAAGCTTGCCTGGTTTGGGCATGTAACTCGTCATGACTCCCTTTCGAAAACGATCCTTCAGGGAACAGTCGAAGGTAAACGGAGAAGAGGAAGGCAGAGAAAATCCTGGGCTGATAACATCAAAGAATGGGCAGGACACGGTTTTTCCACACTTGTACGCATTGCTGAGGATAGAGAGCAGTGGAGGACCCTGTCTGCTGATGCTTCCACCATGGCACCCCTACGACCCATGACGGGTTACGGGCTGAGATGAGATGATGATGATCCATCGTAAGACGTATTTGAGAAAGAAAATCATCAAAATTCTTGCTAGATTGCGGGAGCATAGACTTGAACCTAAGTCTGTACTGATCCTCTGTCATCTGAAATTTGTTTAGAAGAGCGGCCCCGAGAGCGTCATAATCATTTTTTTCTATAGAGCTAGTAGTGTGATAAACAGCCATTGCCTCTCCTGTTAGTAATCTGGATAAGTGGGTGCAATATAAGGATTTATCCAAGTTATACGACCGACATGTAGCCTCAAACCTGTCTAAAAAAAATATGACGTCGTCGGATGGTGGAGTAAATTTAGGCAATTTGAGATGAATCTCTCTAAAATTCTCATGTCTAGATGAAGACTGGCCTTCCTGAGTCTTTTGTGTATTACATTCACTTGACAATCTTATTCTATCAAATTCCAATTCGGCAAGTTTCAAATCATGCTGACGTTTCTTATCATTCTCTTCTGTCTCAAGCTGAAGTCTTCTTGTATTTTGTTCAGCTATTAATCTACTTTCTTCCATTTCTTTTTGTTTAACTTCTATCTCCTTTTGTTTAACTTCCATCTTTTTTTGTTTAACTTCCATCTCAATTTTAAGTAGTCTTTCTTTTTCTGAAGCATCTCTTTTAAATTTCTCTTCAGCATCGAATTTTTTCTGTTCAGACTCACGCTGAAATCGTTTATCTTCTAATTCAGCGGCTAATCTCATTTTTTTCTCCTCTTCCTCAGCCTCAGTACGTTTTTGATCTGCCTCAAATTTCAAATTTTCCAAACGTAACTTTTCAGCTTCCAATCTTTGAGATTCCAACCTTTGAGATTCTTTATATTCTGTCATAGCAAATGATCTAATCTCTTCCTGAGGTATATTAAGCGCCTTAGCTTGCTTAATAAAATAGTCTAAGGTAGACATTATTCAATATTATTATGTAATTAATACTACTTAAAAGTGTTACTACAACTAGTGGTCTTCGTTCCTGTCCTAGAACGGTAAAATCAAGTTATATAATAGGCAATTATCTTAATAATCAATAATGTAATTTATAACATGAAATGGTGTGAAAGCAATAACGTGACAGACAATAGTACAATACTGGCACGACACGATAATCAAGACAAATGACTACAGTCGTAGAAATCAAATAAAATAAAAATGTGGAACTAAAATAGAATGTCGTAAAAAATTACGATGACATCTACGATCCAATAATGCACAAGACAATTGACAACACAGTGTAAAAACATATGTTTTGTAAAAAACTGAACGATAGTCAGGTTAGACGGACAATAATCACATACAAAATACATCATAAAACTAAGGTACGAGTAAAAATAGCTACGAAAACAACGATTAAAACTTGTCGCTACGGCTAAAACAGCCAGGAGTCACAGACTACCAGACACAGTGGACCAAAGATCCTTCTATGCTCACGCATAGGAACATTCCACTGAGGGAAGTCTGCAAAATAATATCCTACAGAACACTCAAGACGGACCTGTGGCGAAACTGGTATTTTCCCGTCCTAAGTCGCCATTCACAACCTCCCACGAAAAACATTGAACATGGAACATGCAACATGAATAAATAAACGGTGGACATATTACTAAGTCAAGGCACAGTTAAACGTAAAACGGTGTAACAACACGACGTTTTTACTTATCTCGACCGGCTAAAAAAAACAATATTCCTCGCATCCGGAACTGCATGCTTAAGTCATCAACATGAAGTACTGTAATGACCGTTAGAATTGCTGCAAGGTCCAGGATGTTGTCGCCTTGAAAGTTACCATATTTCTATTCAACCGAGTTTTGATAGTAGATTGGAGTAAACCACACTTGGCCGCCATACTGTTGGGTTCGATTATGGTGTTGGTTCTTGTTTGTTCGTTGTTTGAGGTGTGACAATGAGTTTGTCGAAGCTGTCTACTTGATAATGCGAATGTATTCAATTTGGAACAAGTAGTAAAAAGTCAACTGCAACTGCCAACCCTGGGCATGGTAACTAATGCCAAGAAGATGTATAGTTCAACCAATTTATTTAACATGGTACGGTTCACTAGACGAACATATAAGGTTGACGACGGATGGTTGACGTTCACTGGACAGCACACCACGTAAGGTTCATATTTTAAAAATGCAGTTAATTCGTTCATAAAGATCATCGCTTAGGTAACGTCAGAATAGTTATTCAGAGTTCATAACATGGCATCTAATTAAGCAAATGAGGCAGTTATATAAAAATAGTTCAATCTTCCACTGTCCTATGACCTTGGCAATGACGGAGAACTTTGTCAGGTCTGTAACATCATATAAGATTCCGATACTATGTATCTCCTTTAGTACTGGCCTCTTATTTTCAATCAATGACGAATAACAATACTATATACTTTTCTGCCCACGACCTTCGTGGCATCATAGCTTTGATATAGCAAAAATACTTGAGTCACCTCTGAATACTGATTTATATCATATCAATTTATATCAAGCCAATCCGGGATGATCCTAACGTCGGAATCCGTCGGCTTTAAAGTTTACATATTAAGTTTCACGTAAGACTCCATTTTGTACCAATGACGTATTGGTTCAACTAGACGTCTACGTGAGAACGAAAAGACATTATCATCAACAATCATACTTGCTTCTCTTCCCACGAAATAACACTAGATTACTGTAGACCCGAGTCCTCATCTATGAACAGACGGACGGTCATACCCAATAACAATATACCCGCAAACGGGTTCGAATGCCATGAATCAATGGACTCGTTCTTGGGCACTAAGCTTCTCAACCCCAGCTATGACGTAGACTGACTGACTAGATACACGTGCGGTCTACATAACCCCCTATACGCCTTAGTGCACAATAGTGCGCTAATGAAATCAAACTCACCAATAAGACTTACTCTCATGTGAGTCGGTGCGCAAAGTTACTTACAGAGGTAGGACAACATATTAACAGTATGATACTACCTTCATCTGTCTACGAAAAGGGCTCTACAGTAATACTGTACAGTATATGGGTTAAGTAGAAAAATAATGTAAAATACTGTATACTGTACATAGGCTAATATGTAATCTGTACTTACCACAATTGGAGCTTGCAGGGCTAACGTAGAGTTGGGTGAGTCTGGAGGCTGTTGCTGGTACAGTTCTGTACTGTACAAGATACTGAACTTACACTAAATTACTTTATGTACACTACAATACACTGCACAGCTGTATGTACAATAAATACTTTTCTTATTTTATTTCTATAAACTAACCTTAGGCTACTTTGTAAACTTTGTTTATTTTTAAACTTTTAAATTCTTTTGCACTTTTTAAACTTTAATGTAAAATACTTTCTTAGCCTATATCACACACAATTTAAGTAAGAGGAGCAGGATCATTCACATTACTGTCCTCAGCTTCCTCAAAGTGTTCCACTGGAAAAGTTTCAGGTCTAATAATTTCCATTGATGAACTGTCACTAACAGTGACAACATCATCTCCTATTACGCCTGAAGGACCTGGCTGAGGCTCTTCTTGGGGAGGTGTTGGCTTCTTCAGGAATATGTCAAGTGTTGTTTGCCTAGTTTGCTTTTTCTTCTCTTCATATATTTCTTTACATGTAGCAAACACTGCATGAGCATTCCTCTCTATCAATGAAAATCGTTCAGTGTTTGGGTCCATCTCTTCAGCACTCTTCAGCAAACTGTTAAGGTCTGCAAAGAATTTTGCTAACCCCTTAACAGTGAACCTCTTCTGCACCTGTTCTTCTTCTCCTTCTGCAGTTTCCTTTTCCCTTGCCTCTTCTTCAGCTATTCTCTCTTGTTCTAGCTTGTGAGGAGTTACTGTATTTTTTATTTTCAACTCGCCCCATTTTTCTTTTCCCTCTATTTTTTGGTTCTTTAGTTATTATTCGGCGTTCGAGTTCTTGGTTAGTAATTCTGGGTTATTTTTTTCTGGGACGGTAGGATAAATCCGACCCCCTTCACCTACCCTGTTTAATGGTAGGGATGGGGAGAAGCACGACCCAGGTTCAGCGCTGTAACCAATAAAATTATTCCGGTAGGCAGAAGGTCAGCGGGTTACTTAATATTATGTATTATTTCTGCGCATTAGCAAAATACATTTGCGATTTCTGTTTGGTAAATGATGAGTCATAAGTTAGAATACGATATCATTGGATGAGTTCAGATTTAATTTATGTACAGGCATCAAAATAGGTCATAGGTTGGTTAAAAACGGTTCCAGATAGATAGACGCGAACGCGATGATTCACAGCGTCTGTTATTGCATCATAATATTATACTATTTAGTGAGCATCAAATATCTTTTAGCGCTCTCTAGTCCCAAGAAATTCTGCCGTGAAGAAGTGCCATCATAAAGTCTGCTCAGTCCGAGAAATTCTATATTATTGGGTATGTCCATAACTTAATTAGCGTTGTAGAAAGTTCGTTTTATATAAGAGCTTAGCACGGTAGAGTAAGCTTTATCCTGGGATTTAATTTAATTTTTATTAGTCAGGAGTGCCATCAGTTGCTATCTTATACAGAAACTAAAACCAGGGTAGTGTAAGTTGTGTCTATAATTTTTCTATGAATAAGTAGCAGTATCTATGATTTGTGTAGCGGCTTTTGAGATAGTTTAACTGTGTAAGTACTAAGCTTGGTGAAATGTAATTATGAGGTCCGTGTAACTACATTTGATTCTTGATAATTTGTAGTGTATATACGCGAGTATGGTTGTGTATTAATTTGTTGTGTTAATTGGTCTTGTAGTCAGGAGACAGGGCTGAAGTGGATTTAATATTTCATAGATGGTGTAAAGTGTATTTAATAATTGTGTTAAATTGATAACCTTTCCGGCTCAGTCTTTAATAAGAAGTTAAGGCTGGGAAATTATCCTGTACCGGGGATGTTCGCTTCAACGAAGCTAATGTTGTGACGCCTACAGTCAAGACCCGCACACAAAAGATTCAGGTCAGCCGCGCCTGGGGTTTACATAACAGACAGCGGGGTAAATTGGTGCGGGATAAAGGTAGGAGGGGACGGTAAATTAGTTTGACATTTGGGCCGTAATATTGGTTTACTTATTGTGTGTAGGGGAGATTTATTAATTTAGGGGACACCAGGGTGTAGATTAAGTTTGGGGTGGTAATGTGTTATTGTCTTAGGAATTTTGACTTGTTGTATAGATGTGGTTATTTTTTTGTTCTACAGCGTCAAGGCTGGGTGGTGGAGATTATAGAGAAACCCAAGTCTACCACGGACTTTGCCTTCTAAGGAGAAGGAGGCACGAGACAGCGGAGTAATTGCAGAAACCTGGGTTCGCGTTTGTACCGGCGCCCAGTACGTCTGCAACACTGAAAGAAAGAAGTGAGGAAAATACCTCAGCGGGAACGGGTTTCTTAAAATCAGGAGCTCTTAGCTCGTTAAAGCACACCAAATAGGCACGTTGCCTTGTGCTTATAATACTGCCATAATAAAGCAGTGAAACCAACTACAGCCTTCGGCAACAACATATCGCTGTAGTGAACCAGACCCTCTTTATCAGTATTCAGGAAAGGAGAGAGGGAAAACATACCTTTTCCAATGCTAACGAGAGAAGAGGTGTGACGGAGAAGCAACTCATCTGCGCCTCAGACGAAGATGGTAGCGTCAGAGAGGCACTGAACCATGACAGAGACGAAAGGAAGGAGATTAGAGAGGAACAGTAGAATCAGATAAAAATACTTAGACGACAGCCTCTAAGTTAGCGCTGGAAAGTCAATTAGTGTAGTAGTGCTTGTAGAGTATTAGTCAATTGTGTAGGACACACTAGAGCGCTTTTAAGACAGTGTAGACATTTAGTCTATATCTCGACAGAGACAGTGTGTTAGTTAGTAAATATAGTGTAGTCAGGAGAGGTGGCTCTTACTTAGAGACCCCCACCAAGTATTTCTTTAATCCTTAGTTGTTTCATCCAGGTGTGAAAGAGAGTGTGAAATTTTTTTTAAATATTGTGTCTTTCATTTAAATTGTTCTTTTCTGGTGCTGCGAACTCGCACTATATTTATTTTCTTTCTGTGGTTTTGATTTGGTGTTTTAATAAACTATAAAATGTATACTGGATCAGTTTATCTTTAACTATACGGTACTTATATGCTTTGTCTGTATAGTGTGTCTGTGGATAATTTAGTGAAACTTTATCTCCTTTCTGGAAGTCAGAGGGGGTGAGACAGTAGCTATTACATAAGTCACAAGTGGCGAGGGAGAGTCAATCTCGGTTCTCACCCTCGAAGCTATAAGTCTCACCCTTCCACATTTACTGTATTCTCATCTAAATCTATTTTCTCACACTTTCTCATTTCTAGTGTCTTGTCTCTGTATTCAGACAGACTCTAACTTTGTGACATAGCTCCAGCAACTCTTCATTAGTCAGTTCCTCGGGTACCACCTCTAGGAGTTCTTCAATATCCTCATCGTCTATGTCAAGGTTCAGGCTGTTTGCCATGTCGACAACATTTCTATTAATCTTTGAAACCTCCTCATGCTTTTCAAAACCTTTAAAATCGTGCACATACCGCTTCAGTATTTTTTCCAAATACCATTCATACATTGTTTGGATACATCATTCAAGGCCCAAGCAAGGTTCTTTATGCAGTGGTATATGTTGTACTCCTTCCAGAACTGCATCAGTGTCTTGCCAGTGCCGTCAGTTGTAGCAGTAGCCTGAACAAAGGTCCTCATCAGGTAGTAGGCCTTGAAAGCTGCAATGACCCCCTGATACATTGGCTGGATTAAAGAGGTGGTGTTTGGTGGGAGGAACACCACTTTGATGTTGCTGTGGTCACCAATGAAAGGGGGATGTCCTAGAGCATTGTCTATAATCAGTAAAATCTTGAAAGATATGCCTTCTTCCAAGCAGTACTTCTCCATTTCCCTGGCATAGCAATCGAGTGCATCCTGAAAAAGCACTTGTGTCATCCAGTCCTTTTTATTGGACCTGTAATAAACAGGTAAGGTGTTTTTATTAATGTTGTTGAAAGACCTGGGGTTTTCACTTTGCCAAATAAAAAAAGGCTTTAATTTGTAGCCAGCAACATTGCCTTCAAACAACACTGTCACCCTGTCTTTTAAAAGCTTTAAAGCCTGGCATTGACTTGGCCTCCTTGTGGATGAAGGTCCTTTCAGGCATTCGTTTCCAGAATAAGGAGGTTTCGTCCATGTTAAAAATTTGCTGGGGCAAATAACCTCCCTCTACAATTAGTTTATCTAGGGTTTCGACAAAACCTTCTGATGCCTTAGCATCAGCACTCGCAGATTCACCACTCACTTTCACATTATGCAGCGAAAAGCGTTGTTTGAAGCGGTTGAACCACCCAGAACTAGCAATAAACTCGATACTGTAGACTGATCCTGCTTTTTCTTTAAGCAATTCGAACAAAAATCGTGCCTTAGCAGTGACCGTCAACGAGCTGAGAGGGATTCGCTTCTGTGTTTGGTTCTCAATCCAGGTCATTAGCAATTTTTTTCATATCTGATATAGGTCCCTCTCGCATTTTCGTAAGCTTTGTAGCTTTCAGTGGAGCTGATCCTTTAACAGCCTGGAAAATTCTTTCTTTGTTCTTAAGGATCGTCGTGACTGTCGACTTCGACATGCCCAAATCACGAGCTATAGCATTCTCTGGTTTTCCACGTTCGTGATGTTTAATTACTTTTTGTTTCACTTCCAAATCGATACTTTTCCTTTGTCTCTTGCTGCTGCTGTCACTAGAACTGGTTTTGCTGCGTTTGGGAGCCATGATGCACTTCACGGTAATGTATTTTCGAAAGTTCACATTAAAATAACGATAGTAAGTACAGTACAGTACATACATAGGCTAGTAACATAGGCGTTTATTATGACTATCAAGACAAATGTACTGTATTATAGGTTATATGTGTCTTCTTCTTTGATCCTTAGCCGCCGACCGTCAAAGCAGTCAGTGCCCATCACGCCTAGTGGCGTTTTGTAGGGCAACAACAAATTGATTCCACTTTGCTCGGTCGGCGGCCATCCTTCGTACAGTGCCCCAACTCTGGTTCATTCTTTGCATCTCAGACTCCACAGTCCTCCGCCAAGTTGTTTTTGGTCGGCATCTCTTTCATTTTCCTTCAGGGGTCCAAAGCATAGCTGTTCTTGTGATGGCATCGGGGTCTCTTCTGAGGACATGGCCAACCCAGCTCCATCGTCTGCCAGCTTTGGTGGTGTGCATGTCCTCTTGCTTGCTCTTGGTTGGTGATGGTATTCGGCCAAAAGATTCGGTGAAATTTTCTTAGGCATGTTGTGTGAAAAGAGGACAATTTCGACATTTCCTTCTCTGTAACTCTCCAGCATTCCGCACCATAGAGAAGCACAGAAAGCACACAGCTCTGATATAATCTTAATTTTGTGCTTGTGCTGTATTGAGAGGACTTCCAGATGTTGTTTAGGCTAAAAAAGGCTGTTCTTGCCCTATTCATTCTGATGTTGATGTCTTTGCCTGCCCCGCTGTCTGGTGTTACTATGCATCCTAAATATGTGAAGGTGTCTGTCTGTACCAGTTGCTGATTCCTTACTGATATGGGCTCAGGGTTGCTCACATTGAGCGTCATGGCCTCTGACTTCTTTAAATTGATGTTCAAGCCCACCTGCTGGCTGAACTTATTAAGTCTATCCGTTTTTTCCTGGATGTGTTGATGTGAATGTGCTAGTAGTGCAATGTCATCTGCATATTCCAGATCTTCCAATGTAGAAAATGTAGTCCATCTTATTCCTCTTGGACTGCCCTCTGTTGTCTGGCGCATCACCCAATCTATGACTGTTAAAAATAGAGTGATTGATAAGGGGTATCCCTGTCGTACTCCTGTCTTCACCTCAAAGGTTAGGTTGCTCTGCCCAACACTACACGTAAAGTTGGCATAGAGGCTTTTTATATTATATGTGTACTGTACCATTATACGCCTGGCATCGCAATCGCTTTGTACTGTATACAAGAGACATGAGATACACGTGTTGCGTGCGGGAAGCTGTTGCTTTCGCTACGTCCGGCTACGTCCGCTTCGTCCTGTTCTCCGATCGGGATTTCTGAACTCTATTATAACCTTATGGGACCACGGACGTATATGCGGCCGGACGTTGTCCGAACGGACGTTATGCGGCGCATGACTGTTTATATATATATATATATATATATATATATATATATATATATATATATATATATATATATATATATATATATATATATATATATATATATAGCTAGCTAGCGTCCGATTGACAGAGTGGATAGAGCTCTGGTCTCTCGCGGCAAAGGTGCCGGGTTCGATTCCCGGCATCATCACGCTCCAGTCTACCAAGCTGTAAATGGGTACCTGACATTTTTCATGAGTTATGGAAGGAAAATGCAGCGAGGAAGGGAACTGGTTACCCCACCTTTCGATGCTAGACCTAGTATAGTGAAGTCTCTAACACTTCACTCCCCTCCGGCAGTATCTGGCTATGGGTCTACCTTTTAGCTTATATATATATATATATATACATACAGCCCATATGATAGTATGGCGCTCTCTCTGTAAGACCTCTACACTCCCGGGTAAAAGAGAAACGACTTAATATGTAAGTATATTTATGTATATATGCGTGAATGTTCTGTCGAATGTTTGTCAGAGCGTGCATGAGTGTATGTGTGTGTTTGCGTGTTATGGCATGTATTAATTTGTTGTGATGATGGTTGGCTTATTAGTAGCCTCCCCCAGTTACAACTGACTGTGGGGATGAGACACTCTTGAGATGATATCCTTCAGCCGCTCTTTTGTTTTTTGTTTTTGGGCATGGTGTTCCTTACTGCACGTTCTTTTTTCTTCTGCTTGTTATGAGAGCTTCTTTCCACCCAATCTGATGTGGCTCTGTGGGGTGCAACGTCACTTAGTGCGATCCACAGCTTTATCCTCCAAGATAGCTGGATTAATGTCCAGAGCCTTCATATCTCTCTTGCACACACCTCTGAATCTCCTCCGCAGTTGTCCGGCTGTTCTTTTGCCATCTACCAGTTTAGAATATATCTTTGGGGATCCCTAACAACCTTGATTATTAGTCTGGATCACATGACCTGAAGTATGGCGGATGTTAAAGTATACTTTTGTGTGGTCGCTTGTGTGGCTTGTTTAACACTTAGTTTCTCGGATTCTGAACACTTTAGGAATGAATTCTCAAAAGATCATCATCTCGCTCTGTTTGATGCGGTCCAATCATATCAGAGGTTATCGATTTAAAACTGTGTACAGAATAACATGCCAGGGAAACAGGCCATGCATATATCGCTAGTTTCGCGGAGATGTAATAAATCTTACAACATTATTAAATAAACGATTCAGATATGAAATATTTACTTTAGCTAATAAATATTACTATCACTAATATTAACATGTATAACTTTGAGACAAAGATGCTTAAACTGAATTAATAATGAAAGAAAAGTATTGTTTGATTGTTCTAGCTTAATTTCTTATATCAAAAGTATCTTGATTATTTTTTGTTTTAAAGAGGAAGGACAGTAGTCTCGGCTGAGAATTAATTAAATTAAAGTTATATTTATAAACATTGTGAACATTGTATTTGATAATGTTTAAAATATAACATCAGCAGAGCCTTTTCATGACTGAAGCTGATTTCTGGATTTTTTTGTTATGTCTTTGGTAAACAAGATTTAACGATTCTTGCTTTTTATAAAGCGGGAATAAATCCAAGAGCTAATGCATTTCAAAACACACCACTGCAAATGTGTTCTGCTAAAGCAGATAAAACAAACAGAAATATGGCTAGCGGGCATATATTTGGAGTGGTATTATGATGGCTGCACTAGTTTTTCTTGAGTCTTTCATGTTGTCACAACATCCCTTAGCCTTCCTCATTTCATAACATGCTTAAATAAACAAATATGTTTCTTCCTTCTAATGTGAGTAATAACATTTCTCTGCTCTCTGAATTCTTCCTTCTAATGTGAGTAATAACATTTCTCAGCTCTGTGGCTTCTTCCTTCTAATGTGAGTAATAAAATTTCTCTTCTCTCTGGAGTCTTCCTTCTAATGTGAGTAATAAAATGTCTCTGCTCTCTGGAGTCTTCCTTCTAATGTGAGTAATACAATTTCGCTGCTCTCTGGAGTCTTTTTTCTAATGTGAGAAATAAAATTTCTCTGCTCTCTGGAGTCTTCCTTCTAATGTGAGTAATAAAATTTCTCTACTCTATTGCTTCTTCCTAATGTGAGTAATACAATTTCGCTGCTCTCTGGAGTCTTCCTTCTAATGTGAGTAATAAAATTTCTCTGCTCTCTGGAGTCTTCCTTCTAATGTGAGTAATAAAATTTCCCTGCTCTCTGGAGTCTTCCTTCTAATGTGAGTAATAAAATTTCTCTGCTCTCTGGAGTCTTCCTTCTAATGTGAGTAATAAAATTTCCCTGCTCTCTGGAGTCTTCCTTCTAATGTGAGTAATAAAATTTCCCTGCTCTCTGGAGTCTTCCTTCTAATGTGAGTAATACAATTTCGCTGCTCTATGGCTTCTTCCTTCTAATGTGAGTAATACCATTTCTCTGCTCTCTGGCATCTTCCTTCTAATGCGAGTAATACAATTTCTCTGCTTTATGGCGTCTTCCTTCTAATGAGAGTAATAACATTTCTCTGGTCTCTGGCTTTTTCCTTCTAATGTGAGTAATAAATATCTTTGCTCTCTAGCTTCTTCTTGGACATCCTTATTAGTCTTTTTAGCAGTCCACTGTGTTCATAGCATTCTTCCGTAAAGTCACGTCTCTGTAGCCTTCACAGTCTTGGGATGTCTTGCATGTTTATCTATTGTCTATGTGTTACGTACATTTATTACCTAAGGGGGTAGTCTTCGGTCCTGCCAAATGTACGCACCAGTCTTGAGATAGTTATATTATTTGTGCGTTCGATTGATTCACGCACGGACGTGCACAATGCTGTGTGAGTTGCTTTGGACGCACGTGTAACCTAGTTGAGTAGTTTGTGACGTCATGTTTTGAAGTGGAAACATGGAACTGGCTTGTGTCCATGATTGTAATTTTATATTGTGTATCCAATGGCATGTTGAAGAAAGCCATTTATTATTGTGATTTGTATTGGTCTTCAGGTCGAAGCCAATCGCAGTTATGTCACGTAAGTTATCGCCCACTTCTTATTTTAATGCTGCATAAAAAGGCCGCTCTACTACTAATCTAGCGGGAATTTTATCATTCCTAGAATGGATCTATAGAGTCGCTTGCCTTTAAGATTTGGATCGTAGACGGAGAATTCCTACGAGTAGAAGAAGATATATTGTTTACCTTATGCACATGTTTTAAATGCCGTACATGCTTCAATGCCAAAGTCGTGGCATGGATGTAAAGAGAGGGTAGCCAACTGAAAGCCTTTAACTGATAGGATTATCGTATATGACTTTGTGTGAAATTATATGATGTACAACGCTATGTAGGATGAACGTCTGGGAATTTTAACAAATGTAATATGGAAGATTTCATCCCAGAGTATGAATACGTTACCATGATAGACGTCCTTGAGAGAAGGTCAACGGTCGTGACTGAGAAGGATATTATACGGTAACAGTTTTGTAATCCTTAGTCTATGGACAGAGGTCTTTACTAGAAGAGAATCTTCCGGAACTTTAGCAGCAATAATTAATATGTTGTCATGTGATCTTTGCGCCTGTGACGATGTCCGTCTTGTCCACTTCGTGTCCTGGTGAATAAAATCTATGTAAAGTTACCAACGACTTGTGTGCTGCCAATACTTGACCAGTTCACCCAATTCAAGATACTTGTTGGTTTTCGTTTGAAAACATTGTTGACATTTATTCCGTTGTAACCATTCGCGTTTCAATTCATCACTATGAAAACGACACCAACAATAACTGGTGGGCCAGTGCGGTCTGGAAGTAATTTCAGGAACGTACCCATCCAATTGATCGTTTGAAAAGAAGAATTTTTACTTTCAAGGCGACATCATCTCAATTTGGATCCTAGCGGAATATGAATCAAAATCAACTCAAATGCTCAAGGTCTTCAATCAACCTCCACGTCAAGTTTCACAGTGACTGATTACTTGGAGATCATCTCTTCATCATTATTGCGTGCGAGCTGTAATCTAGATAAGCAGAACGAAGTATTTTATCTGTAGACGTACATACACGGGGACGAGGCACTTTGATTTTACCTGCACGCGAGCTAAGTATAACTTGTATCCGTTATACACTTTATTACAATTAGCTGTGCCTTAATTGTCCATATATATATATTTTCTATGTTATGTGTTATGTTTTGTGTATTCTTCGCGGGAGGTTGGGAGGTAGATCTGACGAACGAGATCCATCTCGAAGCCAATTCGGGCTCTTCGTCAGACGTTCTGTAGGACATTATTTTGCAGACTTCCCGCAGTGGAATGTTCCTACGCGTGAGCGTAGAAGGATTCTAGGTCCACTGTGTCTGGTGGTCTGTGACACCTGTCTGTTTTAGCTGTAGTGTCACGTTTACTTGTTGTTTTTGGTAGCTATTTTTACTTGTACCTTGGTTTTATGATGAATTTTGTATGTGATTATTGTCCACCTCACCTTTCCTGTCGTTTAGTTTTTTACAAAACCTATGTTTTTTACACTGTGTTGTCAATTGTCTTGTGCATTATTTAATCGCAGTTATCATCGTAATTCTTTACGACATTCCATTTTAGTTTCTCATTTTATTTTAATTGGATTTCTGCGAACGTCTTCGTTTGTTTTGAATATCTTGTCGTGCCATTATTGTGCTATTGTCTGTCACATTACTGCTTTCACACCATTACATGTTATAAATTACATTATTAATTATTAATATTATTGCCTATTATATAAATTGATTTTACCGTTCTAGAACAGGAACGAAGAACACTAGTTGTAGTAACACTTTTAAATAGTATTATTACATAATAATCTTGAATAATGGCTACCTTAGACTATTTCATTAAGCAAGCAAAAGCTTTGCAAATACCTGCTGAAGAGGTAAGACAATTCGCTATGTCAGAATATAAGAAAGCTCAAGAAATAGAAGCTGATCAGAGAAGATTGGAAACTTTACGTTTGGAAAATTTGAAATTTGAGGCAGATCAAAAACGGATTGAGGCTGAGGAACAAGAGAAGAAGATGAAATTTGAGGCAGATCAAAAACGGATTGAGGCTGAGGAACAAGAGAAGAAGATGAAATTTGAGGCAGATCAAAAAAGGATTGAGGCTGAGGAGAATGAAAAGAAGAGGAAATTTATAGCTGAAAAGGAAATGGAACAGAAACAAAAGGAAATGGAAGAGAGAAGATTGATAGCGGAACAAAATGTAAAACGACTTCAGCTTGAGATGGAAGAGAATGAAAAAAAAACGACAGCATGAACTGAAATTAGCAGAGTCAGAATATGAGAGACTTAGGTTAACTCATGAATCTAATTCTCAGAGAACTTTTGAAAGCCACACTTCATCCAGACAGGATCATTTTAAGGAAATTCACCTTAAATTACCAAAATTTAATCCCCCGTCTGATGACGTAATATTCTTCCTAGATAGGTTTGAGGTCACTTGTGGGTCTTATAACGTGGATAAAGCGCTATACTGTACATATTTATCCAGATTACTTACAGGGGATGCATTAGCAGTTTATCATACCACCAGCATTGGTGAGAAAAATGACTACAATGCTCTTAGAGCAGCACTTCTGCAAAAATTCCAAATGACAGAAAACGAATATCGTTTGAGATTTCACACACTACTACCTCAATCTGCCAGAAATTTTAGTGATTTTCTGTCACAGATACGACTAACATTAGAAAGATGGATCGAATTATCCAAAATTGAAAAGTCGTATGAAGGTCTCTTTGATTTACTGATGCGCGATAAGGTACTTTCGTCGGTAAATCCTACATTTCTCGCATTTTTACACGAACGGAAACCTTTATCAATGAAAAACTTAGAAGAACATGCAAAAAACTTCTGCACTGCTCACCCAACCATGGATCTGAGTAATGCGCAGATTAAGAGTGAATTGCCTGTTGCTTTTGCAGCACAACAAAACAATTTTTCACGCAATCGTTCTTTTAGTGCTGATAGGTATGTCAATAAGGGAAATAATCATAATTTCAACAATGATAACTTTTACAAAGGGAAGCAATTTCAACAATCTGCTCCATTTAATGTTTCTTGGAACCAAACTCACAGATCGCGAGATTTTGGTAACAATTATTTTAAAAATAATCAAGGACATTATAATAAACAAAACTGGAGATCAAGGTCTCAGGGTCCGCAAAACAGACAATTTTTTGGAAATAAACCATTTAACCAACATCATAACGATCATTCTACAAATTATCGGACTAATCCAAATTTTAACTCTAGCAGAAACGACAATTATGGCAATTTTAATGACAAAAATCACAATCGATCGCGCCGACGAGATAGATCGTCGAATAATACAGGTAGACATTCTAATGTTGCTTTTAATGATACACAGGCTAACATTGAACAGGGTAAAGTAGCTGAAACTCACAATGCTATGTCTTGTTCTCTAGATTGTTCCCAGGTGAAAGACTGTCCAGAATGCTCGACTGTTTTCCAACCTAAGGCGATCACGACGCTGCGTTGCGGACATACCTTGCCTAGCCTGCCTGCAGTCTGTACAGCCACTGCTGCGTCAGTACACCAGGGACAGGGCTCTCTTAAGTTTCACAAGGGATTTGTCAATAATATTTCATGCTCTCTCCTATTTGACTCAGGTTGTACAACAATCGGTGTCCGGACTTCGCTGATCAACCCAAGTTGTGCCACGGGCCGGGTTGTCAAATGTGTAACATTTGGTGGCACAATTGAAACATTTCCCACTGCTATTATTGATCTTCATACTCCTTTCTTTACAGGAAAGATCCAAGCATGTCTTCTGCCTAACCCAATCTGTGATGTAATACTGGGTCGCATACATGGTATTAAAGAGTGTACACCACAGCAAATAGCTGAATGGGAAAAGCGACATATTCAAACTGCAAATGCAGTAGTGACTAGAGCGCAAGCTACTAATATGTCGCATGATACACCTATTGAACCTACAGTTCATACCACTTGTGATGATGATGCTCCTATTTCACGGGAGTTGTTTGCAACATTGCAAAAGAATGATAATTCATTAAAAAAATTCTTTCAGTATGTTAACAAAAAGAATACAAGCAACAAACTTGCAAAATCTAGACATGACTTTATACTTAAAAATGGGATTTTGGTTAGAGTAATACGGGAAAAGGATTTATCCTTATGTTCTCAGATTCTTGTCCCATCCTGTATGAGATCTCGTATATTACGACATGCTCATGACTCGCAATGTGCGGGCCATATGGGTTTTTCGCGTACCAAATCCAGAGTGCTTTCGGCATTCTACTGGCCAGGCGTCCATAGAGATGTTACTCTCTATTGTCGGTCCTGTTTGATATGTCAAGAAGTTAAGGTACGGGGTCCATTTCATGCGGCTCCTATTCAAGCTGCGGACATCCCGATTAGACCATTTGATAAAATGGCCATTGACATTATTGGTCCAATGCTTCCATCTGCTAGAGGGCATACGCATATTCTTACGTGCATTGATATGTGCACTCGTTGGCCTGAGGCCATCCCTCTCAAGAACACTTCATCTGCCAGTGTAGCAGAGGCATTGATGTTAATCTTCTCACGCATTGGTTTTCCACGGAAAATCTTGTCGGATCATGGGGTTCAGTTCATTTCTGAATCCATGTCTCAAGTTATGAAGACATTAGGTATAGACAGATCTCTTAGTTCTATTTATCATCCGATGTCAAATGGGTTAATTGAGCGTCTCAATAGGACACTCAAGCAGTTGTTGGGTAAGATGACTCAAGACCATCCCCAAGACTGGGATCGGGTCCTACCCGCTTGTCTCTTTGCGTATCGCGAGGTACAAAATCAAGCAACGGGGTTTTCTCCGTTCCAGCTTGTTTTTGGCATGCAACCACGCGGTCCGATGTCGTTAATCCACGACTTATTGGTGGATGAGAATATTGAAGAGGAAACTCAATCCTCTTATGAGTATGTGATCTCTCTTAGAAAGAAAATCATAGATGCTTGTAGACTAGCTACTGCATCATCCGAACATGCCAAAGAAAAAGCTCGTCTATCTGCAAACAAATATAGACGTCTTCGCCAGCTCATACCTGGTGATGAAGCTTTTGTATTACTCCCTGCGCATAACAATCGTCTTTTAATTACCTGGAGAGGTCCTTTCAGGATCATCTCAAGAATATCCGATGTCGACTACATCGTTGATGTTAATGGCAAACATAAAACCTTCCACATTAACATGTTGAAGGAGTATTACTCACGTCCTGATTATCTACAATCGGTGTTCCAAGCAACTGACGATCCTACACCACCTATTCAACACTATTCTAGTTTGTCAGTCATCCAAGAAGAGGAATCTTCTTTCGATGATGTACAACTACCAATACCAGTTGTACCACTCCATTCCACTGAGAAATGGAATGATGTTACTATCTCATCTACTCTTACTGATGATCAACGTCAGCAAGTCTCTAAAATTCTACACACGTATGAGGATGTCCTCGCTGACATCCCAGGTCATACGTCAGTCATCCAACATGACATTGTTCTGACTGACGATACACCGATTCGAGTTCGCCCATATCCTATTCCTTTACACTTTCGTGATAAGGTTGATAAGGAATTGGATGATATGCTCCAATTAAATATAATTGAACCATCTTCATCACCATATTCTTCTTCTATGGTAATCATTAGGAAGAAAGACAACAATATACGTCTTTGCGTAGATTACAGGAAGTTAAACAAAGTTACAAAATTCGATGCGGAACCATTACCTCTTTTAGATGACTTATTAGAGAAATTATCTCATGCTACATTCTTTTCGAAATTTGACCTTTCAAAGGGTTATTGGCAAGTGCCACTCACTACGAAAGCAAAGCCATTCACCGCTTTCTCGTCACCACGGGGTCTTTTTCAATGGAATTTTATGCCTTTCGGGTTAATGAATGCGCCAGCTACCTTTGTACGCATGATGCGCCGCATATTGTCTCATCGTCCCGATGTCATTACTTATATAGATGACATCTGTCTTTTTAGTGACTCTTGGGATGAACATATTCAGGGTTTAAAATCTTTACTTTCTACCTTACAGGATTATAACTTAACAGCGAAACCTTCAAAGGCTTTTGTCGGTTTTCATGACATCTCATTTCTTGGTCACCGTATAGGTCGCGGTTTAATGTATACAGAAGACAGTAACGTCTCTAAAATTTTAAACATCTCAGCACCTAAGACAAAAAAACAAGTGAGGTCACTCTTAGGACTAATACAGTTCTATTCTAAATTCATCCCTCATTTGTCTACTATAACTGCACCTCTTTCGTCTTTACTAAAGAAGGGCACACCTAATGTAATAAAGTGGTCGCAGGATCACCAAACGGCGTTAGACTATATAAAACAAATTTTTTCAAATAAGCCTTTTTTAAGGTTGCCTAACAAAGATCTCACCTTTGTTCTTCGCAGTGATGCTTCTTCCTACGCTATTGCGGCAGTTTTGATGCAGGAATACGGAGGCACCTTATTTCCTGTTATGTACGTATCCAGAAAGCTTACAACGAGCGAGATAAATTACTCCGTTCTAGACAAAGAGCTCCTTGCTCTTGTCTGGGCAATCACAAAACTGGATCGTTATCTCCTCGGATCACACTTTGTGGTGGAGTCTGACCAGAAAGCTCTTACCGCATTGAATACATGGAACGTTAAGTCATCAAAGTCAGCGCGTTACGCTATAGCTCTTCAACCGTTCCATTTTGAGATACGAGCTATTCCTGGAGTGCAGAATGTATTTGCAGACTGTCTTTCAAGATGCCCTAGTGAACTTGGTGAAACTAAACTACTTTTAGATGGAGAAACGTCCTCACCGAAACATGAATAACTTTGTACAGTGTCATTAATTGTACATCTGTGAAGACTATGTATAGTTTTGCAGTATTCGTATAAATATAACTTTCAGAATATACTTACATATGGATTATAACATTATTTCTTGTGAAGTAACGTTTTGTTAGAACGGGAACAGTGATATTAAAGTAACATTTTTTTTTAGTATGGAAACATTGGAAAAAAGCAACAAATAGACATTCGTTAGTGTTATGGAACATATTACACTACATATCGTGTTCGTAAACTTATTTCGTGCATGGAACATTAGGAACATATTCTTGTTGACACTAAATAGTTCTAAAAAAATATTCACAATGACTGAAATTAGAATTACTTAGAATAAATTACTAGTTATTTATTTATGTGTAATTAAGTACTAGAATTAGATTAATTCAATTTAATCGATTTAATTGATTATGAATCACACATCTACTAACGTTATTAGTGTCTCGCAATACGTGTAGTCACGTATTCCACTACATGATATTTTACTTTTAGATAACTAGTCAAACTTACTAGTGTTAGATATCAGTAAGTGCGTTGCTTCTTAAAGTGTTTAATTTTGCATTGCTTCATTTTTGCACATTGTATTTCAAAATTTTCTGTTCTTTTGATTTTCTTATCATTGATTATCATCAGTGTTGCTGTTCATTTTCATTTTTGAAATCATCTGTTTCAAATTTTGTTGAAAACTTAGTTGAATTTTATTATCATCTTTTTTGTTGATTCTTCATTTTCATTTTTTTCAACTTCTTTTTACTTCGAATATTACCACATCGTTCCAAAGTAGGTCGATGGTGGATGTGTGCTTTAATGCATACTGTCATTTAGTTATATTAATTTCAAGTCAATATTCTTTTCTTAATATGATATAACTTTATGCATTGTATATATTGTTGTAGTTTTGACTCACCTCTCTCGAGTAATTAGTTCGAAAAAAATTAATAGAATTAATTTTTTTTAAGGGGAGGTAATAAGGGAGCTGTTACGTACATTTATTACCTAAGGGGGTAGTCTTCGGTCCTGCCAAATGTACGCACCAGTCTTGAGATAGTTATATTATTTGTGCGTTCGATTGATTCACGCACGGACGTGCACAATGCTGTGTGAGTTGCTTTGGACGCACGTGTAACCTAGTTGAGTAGTTTGTGACGTCATGTTTTGAAGTGGAAACATGGAACTGGCTTGTGTCCATGATTGTAATTTTATATTGTGTATCCAATGGCATGTTGAAGGAAGCCATTTATTATTGTGATTTGTATTGGTCTTCAGGTCGAAACCAATCGCAGTTATGTCACGTAAGTTATCGCCCACTTCTTATTTTAATGCTGCATAAAAAGGCCGCTCTACTACTAATCTAGCGGGAATTTTATCATTCCTAGAATGGATCTATAGAGTCGCTTGCCTTTAAGATTTGGATCGTAGACGGAGAATTCCTACGAGTAGAAGAAGATATATTGTTTACCTTATGCACATGTTTTAAATGCCGTACATGCTTCAATGCCAAAGTCGTGGCATGGATGTAAAGAGAGGGTAGCCAACTGAAAGCCTTTAACTGATAGGATTATCGTATATGACTTTGTGTGAAATTATATGATGTACAACGCTATGTAGGATGAACGTCTGGGAATTTTAACAAATGTAATATGGAAGATTTCATCCCAGAGTATGAATACGTTACCATGATAGACGTCCTTGAGAGAAGGTCAACGGTCGTGACTGAGAAGGATATTATACGGTAACAGTTTTGTAATCCTTAGTCTATGGACAGAGGTCTTTACTAGAAGAGAATCTTCCGGAACTTTAGCAGCAATAATTAATATGTTGTCATGTGATCTTTGCGCCTGTGACGATGTCCGTCTTGTCCACTTCGTGTCCTGGTGAATAAAATCTATGTAAAGTTACCAACGACTTGTGTGCTGCCAATACTTGACCAGTTCACCCAATTCAAGATACTTGTTGGTTTTCGTTTGAAAACATTGTTGACATTTATTCCGTTGTAACCATTCGCGTTTCAATTCATCACTATGAAAACGACACCAACACTATGACTCACTTCTTTTTTGCTACCATGGACAAAAATATATTCCAAAAATATTTATAATATTATTGGTCGCTGCGTTTATTTTGATTATTTTGCTCTTCACATCTGAGATGCACCTTCCATGTCATGTAATTAACATACCCAAGTATTTAAATCTTTTGAATTATTTCCAAACTGTTCCTTTTCTTCTAGACGACTATTTCTTCGATCTTTTTGCTTTGTTTGCAACGACCTCTGTTTTTACGTTGTTTCATTATTTTATAAATAATTTCCCTTTACTTCTTCAGTGTTCGCTTTTTCAACTGTTTTATCAACGTTTCTTACGTTGTTAATATTATGCACACCAATCGATAATCCCGTTTGCGTGTTTGAGTAAACACCAAACTCCAAACCAAAGCTGTGGTATTTATGTGTCACTAGCACGCTGCTATATGGCAGGGAGACTTGGACAACCTATACTAAGCGAGAAAAAGAAGGCTCAAAACCTTCCATGCACGGTGTCTACGCCAAATCCGTGGTATTTCGTGGAAGGACAAAGTGGCAAATGTCGAGGTGTTGTCATGTGCTGGCCTTCAAAGCGTGTGTACACTGCTGAGACAGCGCAGATTACGCTGGTTTGGCCATGTCCACCGCATGGAAGATGGTCGCATCTCTAAAGATGTTTTCTACGGACAACTGGGAGATGGCAAAAGAACAGTTGGGTGACCACAGCTCAGGTTAAAAAATGTGTGCAAGAGAGACATGAGGGTACTTGACATATATCCAGAAACCTGGGAGATGAAGCTGTCGATTGCACCAAGTGGCAATGCTCCCTACGGCACCGCCTCAGATTAGGCGAAAAGAAGCTCTCACAACAAACAGAAGAGAAAAGATTACGCCAAAAGGAACACCAGGATAAAGCAGCTGAGGGCAATCAGGGGCGTATTCCAATAGTCAGTCATGACTGAATGGGCTACTACTACCACTACTATAACTACTACTACTACTACTACTACTACTACTACTACTACTACTACTACTACTACTACTACTACTACTATTACTACTACTACTACTGCTGCTGCTGCTCCATCAAGTGGCAGCACACATCCCTGCCTAACACCTTGCTTTATCGGCTAGAACGTTTCTATTTGGTTGCCAATTACACTGACAAACAACATTTTTCTTTCTTATATAAGAATAAGTGTTCTTAGGTCAGTTTCTTGCGCTGATTTCAAATTTGAAATCCGTTTATCTCTATCACGTCGGGTTCTTAAGATATTTGTGAATAAATATATTTTTGGGAAACCGTTATTTGCTCCGTTTCATTTTTACTATATAACTTTTTAAAAATTAATAAAATGCAAAATAATTCTACTTTTTATACTGCTAAAAGATGCATGACATATGTTACGTTATATTTCAAATAGTTACTGTATTTTGAAATAATTCTGAGTGAAATATGGCTTCTAGAAGTTGTAGAAATTCGGCTGATCTGTTCTGTTACGTGTGCGGATATTTTACCGATCGTGTTCACCAGAAAAACTTTACACCATTGCTAAAGAAAGCAAATGAACTTTATTTCGATTCGAAAGTTGATGATGCAAATAAATCTTGGAAGCCAAATGCTGTTTGTTCGACTTGTGCAAATACATTGGCAGGTTGGTTACGAAAATCGCCGAAGCATAAGTCGATGCCTTTTGGAGTGCCAGTAATATGGCGTGAACCAACAAATCACGCTACTGATTGTTACTTCTGCTTGACAAATATCTATGGTTTCACTTTTAAAACTAGAAAGTCTGTGGTTTATCCAAATACTGAATCGGTTTCGAAACCAGTGCCTCATGATCCAATCACGTGTCCGATCCCAGTTCCACTAATACAATATCCGTTGGACGTGAATGAACCATCAGAAAGTGATAGTTTACCTGCTTTAGAAACTAATTCTGACTCGGATTATATACCGGTGAATGATGGTGTTCACTTAATTAACCATTCAGAACTTTCAGATCTAATACGGGATCTCGCTCTCACCAAAGGACAAGCAGAATTACTCGGTTCGCGACTCAAAGAATGAAATCTTTTAGCGCCCAATACTCCGATATCTAAATTTCGTCATAGACACAGAGAACTTGTTCAATACTTTGAGATGGATGATGACATTTGCTATTGCAAAGATGTAAAAGGTCTAATGGTGCACCTCGGTCATGAGCTCATAGTCAACGAATGGCGACTTTTCATCGACTCTTCCAAGACTAGTCTAAAAGCCGTGTTATTGCATAATGGAAATTTATTTTCATCAATTCCAGTCGCCTACTCTGTTCATATGAAAGAAACTTATGACAATATGGCTATACTTTTGGCAAAAATAAAGTACAATGACTACCAATGGCGGATTTGTGGAGACCTAAAGGTCATTGCAATTCTCACGGGCATGCAGACTGGGTATACTAAATTTTGTTGCTTCCTATGTGAATGAGACAGCCGCAACAGACAGGAACATTATGCAAGAAAGGTGTGGCCTATCAGGGATCGTATGCAGCTCGGGCATAAAAATGTAATACACGAGCCATTAGTTAACAAAGACAGCATCTTTTTACCACCGTTACATATAAAGTTGGGGCTCATGAAGAATTTCATAAAAGCGTTAGATAAAACGAGCAAAGCTTTCACTTATCTTCGAGAAAAGTTTCCGCAAATTAGCGATGCAAAGATAAAGGAAGGTATCTTTGTAGGACCTCAGATTAGGAAAGTTTTTGCAGACAAACAATTCGAGAACTTGTTACATGGTAGTGAACTTCGCGCATGGATGGCATTCAAATCGATCGTCGATAACTTTCTGGGAAATCACAAATCTGTCGACTATGTGCATATTGTTAAGCAGTGCATAGATGCATACAGAATTATGGGCTGTAACATGTCCCTCAAAATCCATTTGCTCGATTCGCATCTTGACTTTTTCCCTGACAACCTTGGCGAAGTCAGCGATGAACATGGAGAACGATTCCATCAAGATATCGCCGTAATGGAGTCACGTTATCAAGGACGGTGGAGTGTGACCATGCTTGCCGATTATTGTTGGATGCTTCATCGCGATGTACCACATGCCATTCACCGACGAAAGTCGACTGCAAAGAAATTCAAGCCTACATAACTATTATACTTCTTGTACAAATGATGTTGTAATACTATGCGCTGTTAAAAAAACTTCAATTGCGTATTTCTAGAGATCCCGACCTGATAGAGAAAAACGGTTTGCAGATTTAAAAACAGCGCATTAAAATTGACCAGAAAAACATAGAAATGTTAGAGAAAGAAAAAAAAAATTTTTTTTTGTTAGCCAGTGTTATTTAACTATGTTTGTTGCCAACACATATTGCTTATTATTCTCGGATTGTTGCCATAGATTGTTATACCCTCTAATATTTTGATAATTGGCCAATGTTTTACCTTGTCAAATACCTTAATATAGTTTAAACAGCACAGGTACAGGTATGTTTTTACTCTGAATTTGTAGAAGACAAAAACCACAAGCAAAGCCATTTATATTAAGTAGTAGAGCTACTTCATGACAATTTTCTGGTCTTACCTTACTTCTCATGATAATTCTTAGTATTATTTCGTCACTTGACTCATACGACTTATTGTGAGGTGGTCTTCAGATTCGATAGATCTAGTTTTCTTTGGCACAACAAGGAATATGGATATTAGTAGATTATCAGGTATGTTTAGGTATGTTTACGTCTGTGTTCGTTGTCCACGTAAATGTGTTGATATGGACACCATATACCATTTCAGAAGGCAATATAAAACACGATAATAAACTTAGTTCTAGAATAACACTGACAAATAACAGTAGTTAAACCATCTCGTTTCGTAAGCGATAATAATGTATTCATTCCATGCGCAGCGAACCAAAGACCGCTGATATAATGTAGAAGTAGTTCCTTGTCACACACACGCACGCACGCACGCACGCACGCACGCACGCACGCACGCACGCACGCACGCACGCACGCACGCACGCACGCACGCACGCACACACACACACACACACACACACACACATATATATATATATATATATATATATATATATATATATATATATATATATATATATATATATATATATATATATATATATATATATATATATATATATATATATATATATATATATATATATATATATATATATATATATATATATATATATATATATATATATATATATATATATATATATATATATATATATATATATATATATATATATATATATATATATATATATATATATATATATATATATATATATATATATATATATATATATATATATATATATATATATATATATATATATATATATATATATATATATATATATATATATATATATGTAAATGGTTGGTTGTTCGTCCATCACGGGTGATGAAGACCACTCTGTTCATCCAATTATTTAAGAATATGTTAGGTTAGTCTATGGGTACGAAGGTGACTGAAGAGCCCGATGCGGGCCTGGAAAGATCTTGGACAGTGTGGGCAGGGAATGTTTGCTTCATGTGAAGGTTTTATTTCACGGTCCTTTCTAGCTTGTCTCCGCTGTTCCGCTGCTGCTCTTCTGGATGATTCGCATGCTGCTGCACCTTTACGAAGAGATGTGCGCCAAGCAGTTCGGTCTTGCGCAGCAGCTTCCCATGTGTCTGGGTTTATGTCAAAGGTTTTCAATGACGTCTTTAACGTGTCTTTGAAGCGCTTCTTTTGGCCACCATGGGAGCGTTTACCCTTCTGCATCTCACCATAAAAGAGTATCTTTGGCAGTCGATGGTCTGGCATGCGGACTACATGACCTGCCCAGCGAATTTGTGACTGCATCAGAATAGTATCAATACTAGGGATACCAGCTCTGTCAAGAACGGCGGTATCCGGGATCTTGTCTTGCCATTTGATGTTCATTATCTTCCTGAGACAGACTGTATGGAAGTGGTTTAGCTTCTTTACGTGGCGCCTGTATACAGTCCATGTTTCACATGCATATAGCAGCACTGGAAGCACCGCAGCTCTGTACACCTTCAGCTTTGTCTGTAGACTTATGCCACTTCGATGCCAAACGTTGGTGTATAGTCTGCCAAATGTGCTGCTGGCTTTGGAGATCCTGGTGTTCACCTCATCATCAATGACAATGTTCTGGGATAGTGTGCTACCAAGGTATGTGAATCTGTTCACAACATTCAGTTTCTCCCCATTAACCTTAATGACTGGCTCAGTATAAACTGTGCCAGGAGCTGGTTGGTACATGATTTCTGTTTTCTTCGTGTTGATGGTAAGCCCAAAGTTGGCGCAGGCTTCGGAGAATCTATCCACACTATGCTGCAGATCAGCCTCTGAGCCAGCATTGAGGGCACAATCATCAGCAAACAGAAGATCTCTGATGGTGTGTGATTTGACCTTGGTTTTTGCTTGAAGCCTCCTAAGGTTAAACAATTTTCCATCAATACGATAACTAATGTCGATTCCTGTGTCCCCGTCTCTAAAAGCATCAGTCAGCATAGCAGAAAACATGATACTGAACAGAGTCGGTGCAAGTACGCACCCTTGTTTAACTCCATTTGAGACGGGGAAAGGCTCTGATAGCTCACCGTTTTCCTGAACTCTCGCCTGCATTCCATCATGCAGTTGCTGCACTATTGTGATAAATTTCTTTGGGCAGCCGTATTTTGCCATGATCTTCCATAGACCCTCTCTACTGACCGTGTCGAACGCCTTTGTCAAGTCGATGAAAGCTGTGTACAGGTCACAGTGCTGTTCTTGGCATTTTTCTTGTAGCTGTCTTGCAGCGAACACCATATCTGTGGTTCCACGTTCTTTCCGGAATCCACACTGACTTTCAGGTAAAAGACCTTTGTCAAGATGAGCCGTAAGGCGATTCAAAAGGATTCTGGCGAATATCTTCCCAGCGATTGATAAAAGAGAGATGCCTCGATGATTGTTGCAGTCTTGGCGATTACCTTTACGTTTATATAGATGTATAATTGAGGCATCTTTGAGATCGTGTGGGATGGTTTCACTCTGCCACATTTGCTGGAAGATCATATGAAGTTTCTCTATCAGAACTGCACCGCCATCTTTATAAACCTCAACAGGAATCGAATCGGAGCCAGGGGCCTTTCCACTAGACAGTTGACGAATCGCTTTTTTAGTTTCCTCCAGAGTTGGTACATCATCTAATGCTTCATTTATAGGAATTTGGGGCAGGCGGATGATGGCTTTTTCGTTAATAGATGATGGCTGGTTCAAGATATTATTAAAATGTTCAGCCCAGCGTTGGAGCATTTTTTCCTTGTCTGTAATTAGTGTTTTTCCATCTGCATTAAGGAGGGGAAATGATCCTGATGATGTTGGACCATAGACCGCTTTGAGTGCAAGGTAAAAGTTTTTCAAGTCATGGCTGTCAGCAAAGCCTTGGAGCTCATCTGCTTTATTACTCAGCCATGAATCCCGCATCTGGCGTAGTTTATGTTGGACGATTCTACGCATGTTGTTGAAAGCGTCTTTCTTGGATGTAGATTTTGGATCATTTAAATATGCTTTATGGAGATGGTGTTTCTCAGCCAACATCTGCTTTATATCATCTGAGTTCTCATCAAACCAGTCATTTTGTTTCTTGATGGAAGGACCCAGGACCTCTGTAGCAGTGTTGTAGATCTGCTCACTTAGGGCTGCCCAATTTGTTTCCACACTTTGGCCGTCTAGCGAGATAGATTTGAGACGGTCTTCTAAGGTGTCAGTAAATGACTGTTTGATTTTTGTCTTCTTTAGTTTGGTGACATCCAGCCTCTTTTGAGTTTTCTTCCCCTGAGGGCGCCTGGCTGGTTGGATACGAATTTTAAGTTTAGATACAATGAGGCGATGATCAGTCCAGCATTCGGCACCACACATGGACTTGGTCACCCGGACATCTTGCCTGTCCTTCTTCCTAACAATTACATAGTCAATTAGGTGCCAATGCTTTGAGCGAGGGTGCATCCAGGAGGTCCTGTTGCGGGTAGGAAGTCGAAAAATGGTGTTGGTGACAAGGAGGTCATGTTCTGCGCAAGTCTGGAGGAGACGAAGTCCATTACTGTTACAGCGACCCACGCCGTACCTACCAATAGTGCCATTCCAGGAGATGTTATCTGAGCCTACTCTTGCATTAAAGTCACCAAGAATGATGAGCTTATCTGCTTTAGGAACTGATGCAATGACTGCATGTAGTTCTTCGTAAAACTTATCCTTGACATCATCCTGGTTTGTCATAGTTGGTGCATACGCGCTAATGATGGTGGCATGTTTTCTTCCATAGAACAGAGGGATCTTGACCGTCATGAGTCGGTCATTTATTCCCTTTGGGGGCCCCGCTAACTTGCTGACAATTGCTGTTTTGATTGCAAATCCAACCCCTGCTTCTCGTCTTTCTTCAGTTCCTCTTCCGCTCCAAAAGAATGTATAACCTGCACCCTTTTCGCAAAGTTGGCCCTCGCCTGCAAGTCGAGTTTCACTCAGTGCTGCTATGTCAATGTTGTACCTGGCCAGTTCTCTCCCAATCAGGGCAGTTCGTCTCTCAGGTCTGTTTGCGTTAAAGTCTTTGTCAAGTAGAGTGCGCACATTCCATGCGCCTAGAATAAGGGGGAAAAATCTGTCCTTTCTTTTTCTTATATGTCGACCGCCGAAGTAGGGTACCCACCAACCGCGGTAAGCTGGTTAGGTAATGGTGAAGCAGGCAATGTTTAGGGCACCTTTTCTAGCCCCTTCCTCATGCCATGGAGGTGAGCAGTGCTTTCCTAAAGAGGGCTGCTCAGACACTCAGGGGGCTGCCGAATCCCACTGCTGCTCCGATCAGTAGAAGACGACCATATGGCCTGAGCCGCCTGTGTGTAGGTCTGCGACTACGACTGCCAGCGTACCCACGCCTGCCGCTTCGTCGCTCGCCCATCGCCACAGGACTTGTTGTGAGTGGATGGATGAATGGATGAAAGAGTGACTTGCGCGGTGATTTGGATTAAAGTGAGGAAGAGTTGCGCAATTCGTCGACCTCACTCTCTCGCCTGGGTCCATCTCAATCCAGTGGCAAGACAAGTCAAGACGACTGGAGATGAAGTCAGGTGCAGTGGATGACCAGGGCTTTCTACGTGCCTCGCCGTGCTCCTTACGCTCCACAGCGCGTTGCTGGTAATCGCCGTCATGCCCGTTGAACCAACAGGTGGTTTCTTCCGCGCAGTCTATCGAATCCAGTCTTCGCATGCATGGGTAGGCAGACCCTAACTCACCGAAGGTTTATAACCATTCGGCTACCCTCACCTAGTTTAGCCGGCCTGTCAAAGCCGTTGTCCGGGGGTTTCAGTGCAGCAGTGACCATCCACTTTTGCCCCCTCCCCCATCTAAGGTTTATATTTTTTGCTACGCGAAAGCCATGAAATCCACTGACTGTAGACTCACCTTTGAAGCCACGCTTTTTTTTCTGTTGACATGTGCTGCCAAGGTTTACCTTCATTCGGTCAGGCAAAATAACAGTCAACAAGAGCCCTGATTCGCTATCGCAATTATTACGTGAGCCGATTTAGCAATTAAGCATGGTTGAACAGACCGTAGTGCGCGGCTGATGTAATCGTTCTCTGATCAGGGAAAACGCGAGCAGAAGGCCAGCCACTAACGGTTCGTTTGTTTGAAGAATCAAGGGCGATAAGACTAACGACATACCTCTGATGGTTACATTTTACAGGGGGAATTAAGCGAATGCAAAAGGGGCGATAACCACATTTACCGACCACATCCGTTTGTTCGTGTTCCCATGGGACGCAATTAGCTACAGAGAGAGACAAGCCAGATGTTGTCGGTCGGCAAAGGTGGGCAGAAAACCTTTAATTCGGGAATCGAACCGGGGATTTGCCCTGAGGTGCGAATTTTAGCACTAAGGAGTGAAAGAACAGCATTTATGTATATATACCTCGTCTCCCCAAAGTCATTATCTAGTCGCTTCAGGATTTTTGAGATATCTAGCTCATTATACTAAAGCCATTGTATAAAGCGGATTTTAGATTTCGTGGAGATTGGTTCATATTTCTGATTTGCGGTAAAATATATATTAGCATTCAAGTGATTCTGTGTGTTAAATTCATCATTATAATTCATTTGGATTTCTCTAAGTGCTAAATACTAGCGTTATTAAATAACGCATAGCTAAATTTTTTCAGTGTAATGTAGATTTAAATTACTCGCTATCACCCAGAAAGAGATGTTTAATTGACTAATAGATACCCTAGGTGACTGACTATTGACGGAATATAAACAAACTGACTCCTAATCCATTATGTGTAACTGTGTAAGTGACTAGTGTAATATCATGTGGCGAAACAAATAGCTAGTAATGACAAGCGATATTTGTAAAGTAGTCATAATAAAATTATCACTGATATTGTGCGCTGAGAGTTTACCGAGGCTGGAAGGGAAAGAAGGCACATACCTTAAAATCCAAACCCTTAACCGGTGAGCGCAGCGTGATAAGATAGGCTAAGACCCGAGTGCTTTTAATTAAATTAAATGACGGAGGGGATAATAGATCTTAACTTTGCGCGTGAATAGGATAGGTTATTGATATTGTGATTATATGTTTTGTTTCTCCCTAATTTTAGCACGGATCGCAAACCAGCTACCAGCGGTCGATTAGCACCAGTAAACAATTATTATTATCCAGGTCAGTGATGTTGACCTGCTCGGTCCTCTTGTTATCATACAGAGAAAGTCTAAGCATATGAACAATAATAGCTAATTTTAACTGGACAAACCAATACCCAGATTTTTTCAATCTATTTTTATCAGCCCGCAGTGACCAAAGATCTAACCATAACATATTTTTTTCTGACTACTGACAATTGTGGTTCCCAGTGGATTTATACCGGAGAATACATTGTTTCAGGATCGGCATCAACACCAGAGAGAAAAGCCGATAGGAGATACTTACTACATCGTCCATTTCTTACTAACAGTTTACCAACCAAATGTTGCCTTAACTAGTGGAAGTACTGTGTATTGTCTACTGTGACCACTAGATCGCGGATTATATTTTTGCTACAGGAAATACCTGATGTGACAATATCATATTCAATAAGCATTACCAAAGTAAGCGTTCCCCCGTTGGGAAATTAACAATTCGTGGAGGAACTGGGGCTTATTTTCGGAGAAGCGCCACCCTGGATTATGATAGATCTGTCAACTGATGTGTATGTTCAATAAGTTGGTGAGCAACTAATAGGTAAGCGAGATTGAAATGTGGCCACAGATTTTGACAGAGTGAGAGAAAGCGGAGTGAATATTTTTTCTTTTGTATAATCATTGAACTCACTCCTAATTTTGTTTGCTAATACTGTTATTTTTACAGGATAGCTTAATTAGGAACTTTGTTTTTTACTGTATTGTCTATTACTATACCCTAGCGTGAATCTTTGACCTTTTGGGGTTCTTAACTTCTGGCGGGATCTTGTCTCAACAGAGGGGAGGGCACTTACTGAGGGTATTTTTTTCTAAACTCTGTAACCTATGATTTTATTGATTTATCGATGTTGGATGTTGTAAACAGTTTATATGATAATAAACTTAACAAAACTTAATTACTTGTGTTGGTTAGCTCAGCCCAAACCCATATTCCATTTACCATAGTTTTCACATTTGTGCGTCTTGTTGTCACATGACGGTGTGTGTGTGTGTGCGTAGTTAAAAGTATATGTTTTGTGTACTGAGAGTAGTGCTGTCTGTGAATAAATTACAGTCGTAAAGATAGGCTGGACTAGAGTATCTTCTCAATCCAGTGACAGATTCTACCCTTAAACTATTCACTCGTGAACTCTATTTCTCATACTTAATTCTCACTGAGTCACCACTTTTTTCAGTCTATCCAGAAGGACCAAATCAATATATATCTTTCACCTATCAAAATTTACGACATTCCTTGAAAATACTGCTGTAGTTGAGTGAAGTACTAGAGACTTCTCTACACTAGATCTTAACTTCATGACGCGGGATTTTCTGTTCTCTTCTTCGCTGCTTTGCCTTCCCTAACTCACAAGCTGAGTCAGGGGCCCATTTACAACAATGTAGACTGGAACGTGAGAATACCAGGTTTCGAACCCGGGACTTGGTAACTTTTGCTGCGAGAAGCATGCAGTGTTTCATAGAAGTTGACTTTCAAATTTTTTTTTCCAACCTGGTCTCTCACGGCAAAGGTGCCAGTTCGAAACACGGTGGCGTCACGCCCTAGTCTACCTAGCTGTAAATGAGTACTTGACTCTGCGATTTAGTTAGAGAAGGAAAATACAGCGAGGCATGGAACTGGTCACCCCCCACCTCTCGATGCTGGACCTAGTATGGTGAAGTCTCTAACACTTCAACCCCCTACAGCAGTATCTGACTATGGGTCTACCTTGACCTTGTTTAATATAAGTCTAAGACTGTGGTCATAAACTAGTCATGTCATTGTAAGTTATTCAAAACATTGCTCATTATTTAGTCCTGTCAGAGTAATTTGATTTGAAACATTTCTCATAGTCAGGGCATGTTAATGTAAGCTGGCCTCAAATCTTCTTCTTCTTTGATCCTTGGCCGCCGACAGTCAAAGCAGTCAGTGGCCATCACGCCTGTTGGCGTCTTGTAGGGCAACAAAAAATTGCTTCCACTTTGTTCGGTCGGCGGCCATCCTTCGTACAGTGCCCCAGCTCTGGTTCATTCTTTGCATCACGACCTCCACAGTTCTCCTCCAAGTTGTTTTTGGTCGGCCTCTCTTTCGCTTTCCTTCAGGGGTCCATAGCATAGCTGTTCTTGTGATGGCATCGGGGTCTTTTCTGAGGGCGTGCCCAACCCAACTCCAGCGTCTGCCAGCTGTGATGGTGTGCATGTCCTATTGGTTACTCTGAGTAAGTAGTTCTTGGTTAGTGATAATATTCGGCCAAAAGATTAGTAGAATTTTCCTTAGGCAGACTGTGCGGAAGGAGGACAATTTCAACATCTCCTTCTCTGTTACTTTCCAACATTCCGCACCATAGAGAGGCACAGACAGTACACAACTCTCATATAGTCTTAATTTGGTGTTTGCTCTGTACTGAGAGAACTTCCAGATGTTGTTTTGACTAGCAAAGGCTGTTCTCGCTTTATTCATTCTGTTGTTGATGTCTTTGCGTGTTCCGCCGTCAGGTGTTACAATGCATCCTAAGTATGTAAACATGTGGTCTTAAATATTGCTCATTATTTATTCCTGTCAAAGAAAACTGTCAAGTGCTTAGCCCTGAGTGCACATTGACAAATATATACGAGTATATATTACATTATACATGGAGCGACAAACATTGCTCGTTATACACAGCTAATGTTAACTCACTGAACTCCAACACATAGACTGCCGCTTTGGCCAAGAATCATAAGAAATGCACAATGTTTGAGGTGCATAATTGGAACATCATCCAATGGAACGAATTTCACTATAACTCAATATACTTTCTACTGTCTACTTTCCTTCATCCAACTCGCCTTTACTCTCCACGTAATCTCTCCTCGCTCCAATCTCCCTCTCGAATGCCTTACCACACATGACCCTTTTCACACCTTACCAGTCTTCACCACCACTTCGTTCACAACAACTCAGTCATGCCCGTGAACTCAACATTAGTGCTTACTACTACTAATGCATTCATGCCCACAGTCAAACTTAACATTCACTCACTTCAACTCACAACTTACAAAAATACCTCTAGCTCCCGCCGGAGCATGAGTACTGACATTCATTCTATAAACGGTTCATGACAAAAACTGATATAAAATACTGCTTATGTAAATCATTTAACTAAAAATGATAATGCCTCATTCTTTACTTAGTCGTTCCTCTTCTACCTTAGGTTGTAGAGGTTTGCCAGATAAAGCGCCATAAATATCCTATCGGGTGTCTGTCTGCTGGCCAGATTCCAATTTAATCCTCGGTCCTTCAGAGATTGTCTAATGTTGTCCTCCCAGCGAACTCTGGGTCCCCGGTTCTAGGTTTCCCATGATTCCCATACCTTATTCCACTAACAGCAATAATCAAATCGATGTAGATATAATTCAATAGAATATTTTCTAAAAACATAATAATATAAATATAGTTTTATAGAATATTTTATTTAAAAAAAAAAAAAAACGCAGCAATGTAGGTATTTTTATTTATAGAGTGTTTTCTATTTTTAAAAAAAAATCTCATCTGTGAAAACGATATTTAAAAAAAAAATTTAAATGTAATTACCATAAATGATGTCTAGCATTTTCCTAGATTGACCTGTGTAGTTCCCGTGGGTCAGCGAAGAAACAAATAAAGAATAGAACCATTGCAGCGTCAGGCACATCGTACAACTCGCGTCATATTAGGTTGTGCATCATGTAAAACAAATATGTAAAACAAATATGTAAAACAAATATGTAAAACAAATATGTAAAACAAATGTAACACAAATTTCTCAGAAACTACTACTGCAGGAGCATGTGAATTCCTTGTGCAGGCTTCTTGCAAAGGGAGTCAGCTGCAGGAATGGCTGTATGCTCCATAAGGGTCTCCAAGGAAAATAATGGTGATGATGATGTTCTTCCTAGGCTGATAGTCTCCCTTGAATGGGGAGCTTGCCTGACAAGCTGTCTTTCAAAACTAGAATAGAATTTCAATGCCAGAACTTCAGGGATCCGATACAATACGGAAGATTTGTTTTCCCACAAACACGACAGCCAATCTCGTCACGGAGAGGACTTCTTTTTTTTTTTTTTTATGGCGTCCGAGCTGTTGGCTAAATGTAAACACTGGAGTTATTATGCGAAATACAGCTGTCCTGTTCATTTATCACAGCAATGATTCTTAAGCTGGGGCGTAATTACCTGCCACGAGATAATTCTATTTCGGGGTTTAAATGAGACGATACATAGTTAACAGGAACGTCTTCTTGAAGTATCTTGTCCTGTGATGTAGGCGATCATGTCTCTCCGCAACGTCCTGACTCGAGTACTGTTTATCAATTCTGTTGATTTATTTTCATGATATTATGTCAAAATGTCCAGTAACTTATGCATTTGTCATCCTCTTATCTCTACTTTCCTTCAACCTTTCCTGTTATCCCGATGTATTCCAGCTTTCTTCTTCTCATAACCAAAAAAAAAACAAACCTTGAATTACTTCCTTCTTTTATATGTAATAAGCTTATTTGCGTACTGGTTCTTTCAGAACATCCTCAATACTCGGTTTAGCTGTCTATGGTATTCTTAACACTCTTCTGTAAAACCACATCTTTGTGACCTTTAGTGCATCTCCTACCTCTGTACTGATTGTCAGGTGGCTCACTTTCGTATGTCACTACCGTAGGCACATGCAAGCGAACTTCAGGAAATAAAGGGAAAACCACCGCCGTATTGATCCTTGTACAGCGATGAATGAATTACAGCAGGAAAGTGATAATGGGCTAGAATTGTAGTTTGAAACTTCAAAATGCAGCAAAAACTGAATTTTTTTCTTTTCACTTACTTACTTACTTAGTCGTTCCTCTTCTACCGTCAGGTGTAGAGGTTTGGAAGAGAGAACACCAGACTATCCTATCGGCTGTTTTCCCCCTGACCTAGTTCCATTCTAGTCCTCGGTCCTTCAGAGACTGTCTAATGTTGTCCTCCCAGCGGACTCTGCGTCGTCCTGGAGGTGTAGTACGCTGGCTCTTAGCCTCCCATACCTGCCGTGGCAGCCGATTTTCTCCCAGTCTGCAGACATGGCCAAACCATCTTAGTTGCGACTGTTCTACTTGGGTCTGCAAGGGTTGGGTTTTAAGACCATGACGTATCGTCTGGTTGCAGACCATGTTTCTTCTTGTTACTTCAACCAACTTTTTCAGATACCTCATTTCTTTTAACTTCTGTCTTAAATTTTTGTTCACCCTTTATTCACATGGCAGTTAAGTCATTCGTGTTTAATTTTTTGAAAATGCAAGGTCAACCAGTAATGTTTATTTAATCTACCGCATAACAAACTTGTTTAACTCTTGTTTGATGAGATTCGATCAGCTACATTTCTCACTTTATGAGAATAAGGTGAACATTCTAACAAACTTAGTGCCAGATTATTTAGCAAGCTCCAGCTGTATGAACCTAAAATTTGAGCTAATTACGTGTCCATGTTCTCAGAATTGTCCACGCGCTGCAGAAGGTGACAAAAGCACGTGCTCATTCATAAATGAATATAATTCCACAGGCTTTCTTTTCTCTTTTGGCTTCTAATGCAGTATAGAACCACCACAGCTTCTAATGCAGTATAGAACCACCACAGCTTCTAATGCAGTATAGAACCACCACAGCTTCTAATGCAGTATAGAACCACCACAGCTTCTAATGCAGTATAGAACCACCACAGCTTCTAATGCAGTATAGAACCACCACAGCTTCTAATGCAGTATAGAACCACCACAGCTTCTAATGCAGTATAGAACCAACACAGCAGCTGGCCACCTTGTAGGAAGCCTGCACAACATTATTCTTGTAGTGGTGGTTTCTGTGGCAATTTTGTTACGTGAGGAGATTGCTATCACCATGCACAATCTTATGTTAGTCGTTTCGTATGGCATGAATTAGGTAGCGGTAGTCCCATTCTTTCTTTGTCTCCTTGGAGACCACTGGGAACTACTCGGGACTTTCAACAACTACTCGGGATATTCAACAACTACTCGGGACATTCAACAGTTACTCTGGATATTCAACAGCTACTCGGGACATTCAACAGCTACTCGGACATTCAACAGCTACTCGGGGCATTCAACAACTACTTGGGACATTCAACAACTGCTCGGGACATTCAACAGCTACTCGGGGCATTCAACAGCTACTCGGGACATTCAACAACTACTTGGGACATTCAACAACAACTCGGGACAGTCAACAACTATCGGGACATTCAACAGCTACTCGGGACATTCAACACCTGCTCGGGACATTAAACAACTGCTCAGGACATTAAACAACTACTCGGGACATTCAACAACAGCTCGGGACATTCAACAACTGCTCGGGACATTCAACAACTGCTCGGGACATTCAACAGCTACTCGGGACATTCAACAGCTACTCGGGACATTCAACAACTACTTGAGACATTGTCGCAGAGAGTTTATGATCAATAAATTTTCTATATTCTCTTCTTTTTTCTACCCGTTTCCTCTATTTTATTATCACCCTTTACCCTTTTCCTGTATTTTTCGCATTCGTTCGTTTGCGAAAAATATTTTATTTCCCATTCTCACTTTACCGTTTTCTTTCTCATACTGGGATACGCATTTCTATTATGTAAGACGTCAGCCACTTAGGTAGACGAGAAATTGTGAATATGCATCTATCTCAGACATACGAGCAGACTTTTGTCTGCACTTTCAGCTGACACGCGCGTTTTCTTCGGCTGAGCGCTCAGGTGAGGCGCGATAACCGACATCTCCACGGCGCAGTATGAGACATTTGTCTGGCAATTCCATCTGACACGGCACTCACTGTTGGCCCTGGTCAGCGTGAGGTGTGAAGACGAGAAGTGTCAGTTATGGCATGCGTCTTGTTAATGGGAGGTGTTAGAGAGAGTGAACACTAGTTCTTTTGTGCAGAGAGAATAAAAATATAGTCTGTATTATTTTCTAGTGACGTGTTTCAGTAGAAAGCAGAATAAATTATAATTTCTAGCTTAAAATCATGTAGCTATAATGAATTTAATTTAACTCCTAAATAATCAGACGAGAATAATTTTTCTAAACTAACTTATAAATGCTAGATGCCTCATGAGTGTTGACGGAATACGTAGGTATTCCTAATTCATGATGATTGATTTTTATATATAACTTATTTCACAGGAAAGTGTAAACGTCAAGTCAAGCTCTACGCTTGCAGTTCAAAATGTAAGTTATATTGAGTACATAATATGTAAAATATTTCATACGTGTTTTTCTTTATTCAGTGAATACTGGGGTAACCCAACTTTGCCGGCGTTTAGTACAGAGACGTACCTGTGAGAAACATAAACATTTTATATCTTTAACCACGTGGGTTTTCAAGTAACACCTGTCTGACAGGGCGTGTGCCTTCAAGGGATAGACAGAATACCAAATCACACTAATGGTTTTTTTTAAAAGAATAAATGCTTATACTGGGCCTTTGAGCCAGATCATATTTCTTCACAAACTCTAATGTACATGCTGCCTTGTGGCGAGAAATAATTACAGAAATAACATTAACTTTTCCGACATTATTTGACCAAGTGTGTGGTGAACCAAGATTATCTGTTGAGAGAAGTTGTCCACCAGGTCATCTTCCTAATTAAGGGAAACCTCGTGTTCTGACACTGTGTGCCCGCTGAAACCCAAATTCTTACCTCGTGAATAAGTGACATTAACTTAAATCTGTAAAGAAAGAACGATCGCCTGAAGAGGACGCTCCCCTGATACGTTGAATGAAACCAATATCTGCAGAGCTGGGTATCCGCTTCATCCACAGATAGACAGATTAAACGAAGTGTACACCAAGGCTTGCGCCAGACGTTAACAACAGCACGATTGTAGGTACGGTTGTATGAGTCAGGGCCCTGATGAAAGAACCGAGTGAAAGTAGACTGAAGGATGTTCTTCGTTTGATTCACTCACTTTGTAACTTTCCTTATGCAAGATTTCGTTGCTAAACTATATTTTTCCTTAGAATAGATACTGCTATCAAAGTCAGTTCATACCTTCAAAAGGGGAAAATAGGAGACCCAAATCATATGTATCTGTGACTCTTTGGGCTATCATCTTTCTCCTAACGGGACTGTGGGCTAAACATCGAGGGAAGATCATAACTGTGGGTCTATCATTTCTTGTAGCAATTCCTTTATTTTTATGACTATTTGTATATGCCTTTGATGTAATTTTATGTGTTGTGATTGGATTTTAGATGATAATTAAAACTGCCCTTAAACTTAATCAGCGTGTTGGTCAGCTCGTTCTAGAATATCTATATAATCATTTGTTATAGTTTTTCCCCGTCTGTACGTCTAACTGTCGTCTTGTATGTGCGTGCACGTGAGTGGATAGAATATATATATGTAATATATATCTGTGTTTATACTGTCTGACTCCTCTAAATCTGTCGTAGAAGATAGGTGAAAGAGAGAAGATTTCTCGATTTCAGAGACAGCCTCTATCACAGTCTACCATCTCACTCGTGGAACACTATTGCTATTTCTTCTCACTGTGACTATCACTTATTCAAAATCTATTCAGAAGGGACCAACCCAAGTCTTAATTCCCCTATCAAAAATCTACGATAGACATTCAACAACTACTCGGGACATTCAACAACTACTTGGAACATTCAACAACTACTTGGGACATTCAACAACTACTCGGGACATTCAACAGCTACACGGGACATTCAACAACTACATCGAACATTCAACAACTACTCGGGACAGTCAACAACTATCGGGACATTCAACAGCTACTCGGGACATTCAACACTTACTTGCCATGAAAGATTCTACTAAGGGAATACTTCCGGCTCTGAAGAACCGTGAAGTGAATACTTGTGCTGTTAAACATTTGTCCGTGGAAAATGAAGAGCAACTTGACATGAGGATATCAGGGCAAAGACTGAGTTATTTGGAACGGGAGAAGTTGCAGCAGACTGTCAGAATTCTGGCCAGCCTACATTTTGGAATGAATTAGGTGGTGAATGTCCTATTTTCTCTGAGCTGTCAAATTCAAAATTCAGTTTGCTACATCTGGACTAGTACGGCTAGATTTTCTTCACTGGTGGCATTAAAATTGAAGGCTAAATACTTTTGATCTAACCAATGACGTGGGATGTGCACTACCTGTGAAAAAGCATTGCAGCTCAAAGCGTAACTACAATGATAGGAAACAATGTCAGTCATCAAACTAAGAACGTGTTCTTTAACGTCTGGCTTGTGTATAAAATATAATTTTGTGTCCATCAATTAATGAATTATGCCAATAAAATTTGATTTTTTTTCATGAGTTTCTTTTTCACATGTTTATAATTTCAAATTTGAAAAGGGAGGGAGGCATAATTCTCTTTGTGCTTTAAGATATGCTGTCATTAACTAAACTGGCGCAGTTCTCTCTATTTCTCACATATTTTATTCTTTCTTTGCTGTTTTCAGGATTTTCAAAAACACATTTGTCAGCGAATAAGTGTGTCTGTGTTTGTATTTATACATTTTAAGTGATTTTGTCTGTGTGTCTATGTTTGTCTATGTTGTCTGTGAAGTGTTCATGCGTCTGAGTACTATTTAATTGTGCTTTTTTTTCTCCAAGACCGCATTACATAAGTACGCTCTTACGCAGAACCAACTCTTGGGCGGTGCAACACGTGCGGACGCAACAGGCGCCGACATACTTGAGGCGCCGAAATGCAATGAAAATAATAAAAACATAAAAAATATAAAAGGAAATTGAAACAAAATTTCACAGTAAATAATTATTTGTTTTTATGAAAGTGGGCGTCATCATTAAACCTCGCACCACCTTGGAAAATCCATAGGACTAGCTCTGCTATTACGCATCATCAACAGATACATTATCATTCTGTCATTCTTTTTTTTTTTCTCTCTCTCTCTTTCCTTTCGTCTTCCATATCGCTGTCTAATTTCCAGGCTCGTTAAATGAATGCTATTACTGTTTCTCTCGATTGAACCTAATGTTCGTTGGCGCTCAGCATTACTTGTCAACCCAAACCAGGCATGAAGAAAAGACAACGTTATGTCCATCCCCGAGGTCTAGAAAGGAGTGACGTTTTTATGTTTCAAGGCAATTTAACGGAATGAAAAATGAGCCTCTTTTCCTCCTCGTCGATATACCCTCTCCTCATTTGCTAAATATAAGCTATTTTTTCCCTTCGACGACGCCCTCTCCTCAATTGCTAAACACAAATTCTAATCTCTAATGGCATCCATTTGGGCATGGATACTCGGAACTGTCCATTCCGACGAAGAGCATTGTCCAGACGTGGCTAAGTATTCTCGGTGAGCGGAGTAATGCATTGTCAGCTTCCAGTGAGAGATTCATATACTAACGTTACGGCTGGGAAATTTAAAGTCTCATATTTAGCGCATATTTGCAAAGCAGATGAATTACTTGCTTGGAATGTTTTGTGCATACTGTTGAAGGTTCTGTGGGTTAAAATCTTTATAGGATGGATTAGAAGTCCCTATTTCCAGCCATCTTTAGCCGCCTCTTACGATTGCCTACAACATCATCATCATCATCATTATAATTTTCCTTTGCACTCCTTATGGAGCATGGAGTCACCACTATAACTGGTTCCTGTACATGAATGCTGCACTAAATACTCAAGTGATCTTGTAGTGGTGGTTTCTATGGCAATTTGTTTAACATAATGAGGCTGTCAGCCCCATGCATAACATCATGTTATACGCCTTGTACGACATGCTTTAGTCCTATTCTTTCTTTGTTTCTTCAGAGACCCCCGGGTACTACACGGGGCTTATACCTACTACACGGGGCTTATACCTACTACACGGGGTTATACCTACTACACGGGGCTTATACCTACTACACGTGGCTTATACCTACTACACGGGGCTTATACCTACTACACGGGGCTTATACCTACTACACGGGGCTTATACCTACTACACGGGGCTTATACCTACTACACGGGGCTTATACCTACTACACGGGGCTTATACCTACTACACGGGGCTTATACCTACTACACGAGGCTTATACCTACTACACGGGGCTTATACCTACTACATGGGGCTTATGCCTACTACACGGGGCTTATACCTACTACACGGGGCTTATACCTACTACATGGGGCTTATACCTACTACATGGGGCTTATACCTACTACACGGGGCTTATATAATAATAATAATAAATTCTTTAAGCACCAAACACGGCGCATAAGGCAGAAACCAGTGCTCTCCAGGTTGTTCGTTGTGACGCCACTCCTCTTAGCTCTTGCACATTATTTAGGCCCAACGTTCTTCCTTCTCTTATTATTGTTCTTCTGAGTGTTTCTTTTGGTCTTCCTTTTTTCCTCTTACCCTCAGGAACCCAAGTGAGCGCCTGTAGTGGTATTCTGTTGTTTTTGCATTCGTAGGACATGACCGATATATGACCATCGTCTTTTCCTTATATAGTCGGAGACATATTTCTGCCTAGAGTCTTCTCTTATTTGTCGATTAGTCTTGAATTCTTTCCAACTGATGTTCATGAGTTTTCTAAGACATTTGTTCTCGAATGTATTCAGCTTGTTCTCCAATGATTTTGTTATTTTCCAACTCTCACAGCCGTATGTTAACACTGAGATAACATTTGAATAAAACAGACGAAGCTTGGTATGTATATTCAATGATCGTAATTTCCAAATGTTAGATAATCTATTGAAGGCGCTAGCTGCCAAAGCAATTCTAGTATGGATTTCTCTTGTTGTGTCACCATCCTGAGTCATTTTACTGCCTAAATAATTGAAACTTTCAACTTTCTGTAGTTTTTCCCCGTTCAAGATGATATCAAAGGTCTCGTTATGTTTACAGTCGAGCCTGGTTCTGTTTCGGTAACAATAGCTTGTTTTACGATAGTGAATTGTTAACTCACTGATCAACCCTCCTATCCAACCGACCGATTCGAGGGTTTCGAGGTCAGTTATAGGAAAATATCTACACCACTAGATACTCTGGTGTATCTTTTATTCTATAATTTAACATAACATGGTACTATCCATCGAAATATACACGTTTCTGATACACGGGGCTTATACCAACAGCAAATTCTGTTTTGTTACTAACTCGTCATTCCTGCAGAGAAGAATGACTTACAGATTATCACTTTCCGGCCAGCATATTTGGACGCATTCAAAATTATACTCATTATAATCACTATACTGGATCACAAACTCTTTACACTTGAATATACGCCCTAATAAAAGCGACGGACCTGTGTCTAGACTGAATAAAGCGTATTTAAAATAAAACGAAGCTGAACTCCCACCAAGTAAGCAAGATGTCCAAGGTATGGAATAAACATCAACCGTTCTAGGAACTCAGTCTCACATCGTCATCTTCATCATCATAATCAACATCATCGTTATCATCATCACCACCCTTCAGCTCTCCCTAGAAGCATAGTTTTTAAAAAAACGTATACCAAGTCTCACTGTTCCGTGCCATCCGCTCAAGGTCTTTCCATGTCCTCTCTATCTCTTTCATGTCTTTGTTACGTGCAGTCTTTGATATCTTACAATATAATACATTTGTATGCTTGTTATGTTCGCAAATATTTTGTAAACAAAATAGATACTTTTTAGTGCTTAAGGAAAAGTCATTATTGAGTTACTTCCCTTGAAAGGAGTGTCGTCATTTTTGATCGAACTCCGCGGATGAATCCAGTTTTACTGCGATTTATTCTTTGTTTGGGTAGAAATAGGTTGTTCTTGCTTCGGTGTATCTATGGCCTGAATTTATGTGTGTTGTTTGTCTGGGTAGGACGAGTCTGTCTTATATCTGTATATCTTTACATATCTAAGTCGAACTATATGGTCTTTGGTCGATAGAAAGGTCAAAGGTCTGTTCGGCGGATGTGTCGCTAGAGAGGTGTGATTTGGCTTCGCCCTGATGGGGCTGTGATTTTTGTGTAGTGGCTTGTCGCCGGAAAAAGTGATCTCAGTATTTGTGGGGAAAGTGATAGTCGTCTAGACCTATCGTGTATGCTTTACCCCAGTGTTTATTCTTATTGCCAAGGAATGGCAGAATCATATTTCTGATACCAAGGTAACAAAAGATACTTCTTATGAACTCTGGCTAAGCCACCGTTTCTCGATAGACACGATTTGTATGTCTGAGGAAATATTATCTAGATGAAAAGACATTCATTCCTAGCAGCACTATATCTTGTATGATGAAGTCAATTGTATCATAATAGAATCTACAGAGCAATGAGAACATTTAATGAATGACTAACTTTAATGCAGATTCATTATCTGTATCCAAACGTGAGTGACAGCTCACGAGAGAAGCCATCTTGTATCCAAATATTTTGTGACTTTCAAGAAGAGAAAGGGATGCCCCGTATTATCGCTTGATGAGTCCAGAGATCACTGCTACACATGAGAACCCATTACTAGCGGTTCAATATGATTATATGGAAAATATGTGCTGAACATTATTGTAAGGAATCTTCACTAGACGAGGTTAGGTCTAGAAGCCATCTTGACTGTTGTTTATAATCTGACGTGCTTTGTCAGTAAACTCAGATGATATATATATATATGGGCAATACTGAGTGCTTGTCTACTGACAATCCATTATGCTATTATTCTACATGAGTGCCCATGTATCATTGCAAGACCATTTATCCACTGTACCATGATGTATTATGGCAACCTGTGATTTGTCACTATTCGTGCTGTCGAGTGTGTACGTCCAATTAAACTGTAGCAAAGGTACACAGTCGTTTCTGACCTTTGTCTTCCAGCACACACCCATCATTAACACCAGAGAGAGTTTATCAACTGGTGGACCAGCTTTCTGGGTTTGACCTCGCAGAAGTTGAGAAGTCAACAGACTACCGATACCAGACCGTTTCCTGTGGCTGATACGACACACTTGCAGTATTAGTTTTCTCTTTGTCAACACTTCGTCACGTGACCTGTCAAGTGAATGCAGTATGTAGGTCAGCGTTGTTGACATTTTTACATTAGACATTACAGAGTTTCACAGAACAGTTGGATCAATTCTTGTCAATATTAACAGGAAGACAGTATTATTGAACTAAGAAGTCCTATTTTCATCGATGGATCTTCTTGTTTTCTATATATGAACTTTAATATTTAAGGCCAGAATTTGTAATTCAATAAAGTGGCAGTTTATTTATTTTCATAAGAATAACTTTGCCATTACTGTAAAACTGAGCCTATTTTGCAACACATACTATCATACAGATAAAATTGCTTTGGCAGCTAGCGCCTTCAATAGATTATCTAACATTTGGAAATTACGATCATTGAATATACATACCAAGCTTCGTCTGTTTAATTCAAATGTTATCTCAGTGTTAACATACGGCTGTGAGAGTTGGAAAATAACAAAATCATTGGAGAACAAGCTGAATACATTCGAGGACAAATGTCTTAGAAAACTCATGAACATCAGTTGGAAAGAATTCAAGACTAATCGACAAATAAGAGAAGACTCTAGGCAGAAATATGTCTCCGACTATATAAGGAAAAGACGATGGTCATATATCGGTCATGTCCTACGAATGCAAAACAACAGAATACCACTACAGGCGCTCACTTGGGTTCCTGAGGGTAAGCGGAAAAAAGGAAGACCAAAAGAAACACTCAGAAGAACAATAATAAGAGAAGGAAGAACGTTGGGCCTAAATAATGTGCAAGCGCTAAGAGGAGTGGCGTCACAACGAACAACCTGGAGAGCACTGGTTTCTGCCTTATGCGCCGTGTTTGGCGCTTAAAGAATTTATTATTATTATTATTATTACTATCATACACATAATTTATATATTTATGTTTACATGTTATTTATTTGTATAGTATGTTAGTTTATATGTCAGCGGGTTGTGTTTACGTTGGGCGGTGTCCTCACAACAGAATATCCCACGTCATAGAGGGTCCGTTGTGGGCGTTTTCGTTAGGTGCAATTTCCTTAATTGGAAATTTGCATGCAACAACTAGTTGCTATTTTTGTTAGCTGTGAAGACTGTAATTATTGTTATTTTTGTAATATTTCTTTGTTCTTTGGTTTTGTTTTGATTTGTTTGTAATTTGTTGGTCTAACCTTTTCTATCTTTCAGTTCTATTCACAATTTATATTCATATACTGTGACGTCATTTGTGTTGTTATTCCTTTGCAGATTCAGTGATTACTTTCATTGATTTCCCTATTTGATTTATTTGATTTCTGCAAACGTTTTCGTATTGTCAGTCTTGTTTGTACTTAATGTATTCTGTTGGTTGACATATGTTTTATATAGGTATATTTCATAAGACACTATTGCTTGTGCACTGCACTTGGATTATGGTATAAACCAGTACTTGATTATTATTACTGTTATACAAGACCTTATTAAGGCTTGTGACCCACAGATATTGGGATAGTGTGCTGATTAATCAAGTCATTAAGAACTTGTGGTATTATTATTATTTCAGGTGATTAGTATTATTGTTAGATATCATGTCTACATTAGAATACTTCATTATACAAGGGAAAGCCCTTGATAAGACTGGTCAACAATTAGAAGAATGGGCAGTTGCTCAATATGACAAAGCATTAGCTGCTGAAGAGAAAAAAGCTGCTGCTGCAGAAGAGAGAAAAGCTCTGGCTGAAGAGAGAAGATTAGAAAAAAAAGCTTATGCTGCTGCTGAACTAAAGAAATTGCAGATGCAGGTGGAGGAAAGGAGATTTGAAGCTGAACAAAAAAAATTAGAAAGAGAAGCTGCTGCTGAACAAAAAAGATTAGACAGTGAAGCTGAACAAAAAAAATTAGAAAGAGAAGCTGCTGCTGAACAAAAAAGATTAGACAGGGAAGCTGAACAAAAAAGATTAGACAGAGAAGCTGAAGAAAAAAAAGCAATAAGAGAACATGAATTTGAGTTAGAGAAATTGAGATTGACAAGTATGAGTAATGTTAATCAGGCATCTAGTGGTAATGGTAAACCTTCTACTTACAAGGTTAAGGTTCCACCGTTCAATCAGTCCAGTGACGATATTACATTCTGGCTGGATAGATTTGAACGTTCTTGTCGTACACATAATGTGGATAAATCACAATACGCTAATCAATTAGCAGAAAACTTGAAAGGTGAATCTCTGACTAGGTTATGCCTTGTAGGAGAAGCAGATAAGGATAATTATGATGTCATTAGGGCGGCTTTGATAAAAAAAATACCAGCTAAGTGAGGAAGGCTATCGCGTTTTGTTTAGGACGATGGTGCCTGAGACAGGTGTAGAATTCTCAGAATTCATTGCAAAGGCACGTCTCACAGTTGATCGTTGGATTGAGCTTTCCAAAACAGAAAAAACGTATGAAGGACTTATGGATTTGTTGCTCAGAGATAAGATTATGTCATGTGTTAACAAACCATTCCTTGAATTTATACATGAGCGTAAACCCAAATCTCTAAAGGAAATGGAAGAATATTGTTTCCAATATGTCACTGCACACCCCGACGTGACTTTTGGCAACACTAAGATTAAGGAGAGTATGCCAGTTGCTTCAGCAACACCATACAATCCCAATTATTCACACAGATTTCAGGGACCTCAAAACAGACTTGATAAAAAAGGTAACCATAATAGTTATCAAAACCAAGGTAACCAATCATTTCAGGGTTCTTCTTCAAAGAACTGGAGACGAGCTGATAGCTCTCGACACAGGGGTGGTCACAATTATAGCAATTTCCATAGAGGAAGTAATTATAGAAACTATCCGAGGTATCCGTCTTGGAGTCAACAAGATCGCAATTACAGAGATACTCATTATAATGAATATGATAATGGTAACCAAGAGAACTATGACTCAAACCCAAATAGGGGTTACAATAGAGGTAACAATAACTACAGAGGTAATAATAACCGAGGTAGATCTCAAAACAGAAGACATAAACCACATTTTCAGGCAAACTCTGCACAACAAGAGTCCCATGAAGCCTATAAACAGAGTAAAGACAATAATGACGCTAATAATATGGCATGTGCCGCTTTTGATTTTGGGAGAGCATCTCAGTGCCCCCAATGCAAAACATTATTTGAGCCAACCACAGTGTCTACTTTAAGCTGTGGCCATCCTCTTCCTGCTCTTCCTGCACTTCCTGCATCAGTCGCGCATGATGGAAGAGGTTCTCTTGTCTTACATAAGGGTTTAGTAAATAACAATCCAGTCTCCGTGCTATTTGATTCTGGATGCACCACAATTGGTGTTAGGCAGTCACTCGTAGATCCTTCCCGTGCCACTGGACAAGTAGTCAAATGTGTAACATTTGGCGGCACATTAGAGAAATACTCTACTGCTATCATTAGGATTGCTACTCCTTTCTTTACAGGAGATGTACACGCATGTCTTCTTCCGAATCCGATCGCTGACCTCATCATCGGTCGCATTCATGGAGTCAAAGAATGCACTCCGCAACAAATTTCCGCGTGGGAAAGGCAAAACTTGCAGATTGCTAACGCAGTAGTCACTAGAGCTCAGGCTCTTAATGTGCCTCAAACTTCATCTACTGAAGATAATGAAGTGCATAACCAAGATGATCCCTTGGTAATTTCTCGTGACTCGTTTATAAAACAGCAAGAAGATGACCCCACTCTGAAGAAATTCTTCATTCTTGCAACTAAAGGTGATCCGAATAAAGACACAAGTCGTAAATCGTGGATTACAAAGAAGAATGGCGTACTTGTACGTATGGTTCAAGACTCCATTACGTCAAGTCATTCTCAAATCCTGGTTCCCAAGAATTTGAGAGTTAAAATTTTGCAGCACGCTTACGACTCTCAGTGTGCTGGACACATGGGTTTTTCCCGTACTAAGTCAAGAGTCCTTGCGGCTTTCTTTTGGCCATTGGTAAACAAGGACATACGGATTTATTGTCGATCTTGTAAAGTATGTCAGGAAGTTAAATCCAAAGGTCCACGGCATGCTGCACCCATTCAGGCGGCGGACATTCCTATTCGGCCGTTTCAAAAAAATGGCCATAGACATTATTGGTCCATTTAAGATCAAGTCTGCCAGAGGACATCAGTTTATCTTGACGTGTTGATATGTGCACACGTTGGCCAGAGGCTATTCCTCTGAAGAGCATTACTACTGCTGATATTGCAGATGCTCTTTGGCTTATATTTTCTCGTCTGGGGTTCCCCGGAGAGATATTGTCAGACCATGGCACCCAACTAATATCAGATACCATGTCTCAAGTAATGTCTACTCTGCAGATAGATAGATCTTTAAGTAGTATCTATCATCCAATGTCTAATGGGATGGTCGAACGCCTTAATAGAACACTTAAAAACTTACTAGGGAAGATAACTGAGGATCATCCTCAAGACTGGGACAGAGTTTTACCTGCGGCCCTCTTCGCTTACAGAGAGGTCCCCAATGAACATACAGGATTTTCTCCCTTTGAACTCGTCTTTGGCCGCGTCCGCGTGGCCCTATGTCGTTGCTTCATGATCTCATAACAGCTGACAATATTGACGATGACACAAAGTCATCCTACGAATATGTCATCGCGTTGAGACAAAAGATTATCGAAGCATGCAAATTAGCAACTTCTTCTTCTGAATTTGCGAAACAGAAGGCAAGGCAATTTGCCAATAAGAAGAGATGCTTACGACAACTTTGTCCTGGTGACAAAGCATTTGTATTACTACCTTGTAGGGAAAACAGACTACTTATTTCTTGGAAAGGTCCGTACGATATAATATCGAAAATTTCCGATGTCGACTATATTGTCGATATTGATGGGAAGCATAAAACCTTCCACATCAATATGCTTACTGAATTCCATGAACGTCCGGATTATTTGCAACCCATTTTCCAAGCAACTGACAATTCTCCAGTACAACATGGTCATTACTCATCACTGTCCGTGATACAGGATGAGGAAACAAGTTTTTCAGATGTAAATCTTCCTCTTCCAATGATCCCACTTCATTCTAGTGAATCATGGAAGAACGTTACTGTCTCTCCTGATTTGTCTCTAGGAGAACAGCGACAAGTTTCAACTATGTCGCAAACATTTCAGGATGTACTCACTGACATCCCTGGACAAACTCATGTCATTGAACATGACATTGTTCTAACTGACCATACGCCTATTAGGGTTAGACCTTATCCTATACCTATACATTTTCAAGCACAGGTCGAGAAAGAGTTGGATGAGATGATAGATTTGAAAATAATCGAACCATCCACCTCTGCATATTCTTCGCCGATGGTTATTGTTCGGAAAAAAGACAATAACATACGTCTTTGCGTCGACTATCGCAAATTGAATCAAGTAACGAAGTTCGATGCCGAACCTATGCCTTTACTGGAAGAGCTACTTACTCGACTCTCCAAATCTCATTTTTTCACTAAACTTGATTTGTCTAAAGGATATTGGCAAGTTCCTTTATCTGAACGCGCCAAACCTCTCACGGCTTTTTCAACACCTAGAGGTTTGTTCCAATGGAATTTTATGCCTTTCGGTCTTATGAACGCACCAGCTACATTCGTACGCATGATGCGCCGAATCCTATCTTATCGGTCAGATGTCATTGCATATCTAGACGACATCTGTCTTTTCAGCGATACTTGGGAAGATCACTATTCAGGGTTAGATGAATTGCTGTCTACTTTGCGCGAGCACAACCTGACAGCGAAACCCTCTAAAGCCTATATTGGTTTTAGCGAAATTTCTTTCCTAGGCCACCGAGTTGGTCATGGTTTCCTAAAGACAGAGGACCATAATACTAGTAAGATACTTAACATCTCTATCCCTAAGACTAAAAAACAGGTGAGAAGTCTGTTAGGTCTTATTCAATTTTATGGCAGATTCATTCAGAATCTATCCTCTATCATGGCACCTCTTTCTACACTTTTAAAGAAAGGTTCGCCTAATATGGTCCACTGGTCTCAGGAATGCCAATGCTCTTTGGATAAGATTAAAACATTGTTTTCAACACCACCTATTTTAGTGTTACCTACTAAAGATAAGACATTTGTTCTTCGTAGTGATGCTTCATCCACTGGGATTGGAGCGGCACTAATGCAAGAGTACTCTGGAACTCTGCATCCGGTAATGTATATTTCCAGAAAACTTAATGCGGCAGAAAGGAATTATTCGGTTTTAGACGGTGAGCTATTAGCTATGGTTTGGTCGATCCTCAAACTACAGAGATTCCTTCTAGGCGCACATTTCATAGTAGAAACCGACCAAAAAGCTCTTACTGCTATACAGAGTAAGAATTTGAAGAGCTCGAGGTCTACTCGATATGCAATTGCTCTTCAACCTTTTCATTTCTCTGTGCGAGCTATTCGTGGATCAGATAATGTGATGGCAGACATTCTGTCAAGATGCCCACATGATTCCACATAACTATTAGATCTTAGACTTCTTGATATGTCTAGTTTATAATAGTTCCTTTCTATATCAAGATAGATACACATTTGTAATTTAATATTATAATGATTGTATCACTACTTAGCGGTTCATTGATGTTTATTCACCGCTGTGCTTTGATGATTTTTCTTCATAAATCATAAATTTAAAATATCTAATACGAAATTATGGTATAAAATTTTTTAGGCATTGTGTAATTGCCAGAATTGTATTATACTTTGATGACACCTTCCTGGAAAAATTTACTTGTAGAGAAATAATTTCTCTCAGTTTATGAGATACATTCTCACCAGTCGCTCCATAAGTCGACTTAGCCTCATATTAGGCGTTATATTTATTCCTGATATTTTCATCTGCGCATTATTCATGCGTTGTGAGCCTATTGTACGTTGCTCCTAGATGTATTTCAAAAAAAAAAAAGTTCCTTTTTTTTTTCCCCGGGAGGTGTGGTAAGACTGTTACGTGCAGTCTTTGATATCTTACAATATAATACATTTGTATGCTTGTTATGTTCGCAAATATTTTGTAAACAAAATAGATACTTTTTAGTGCTTAAGGAAAAGTCATTATTGAGTTACTTCCCTTGAAAGGAGTGTCGTCATTTTTGATCGAACTCCGCGGATGAATCCAGTTTTACTGCGATTTATTCTTTGTTTGGGTAGAAATAGGTTGTTCTTGCTTCGGTGTATCTATGGCCTGAATTTATGTGTGTTGTTTGTCTGGGTAGGACGAGTCTGTCTTATATCTGTATATCTTTACATATCTAAGTCGAACTATATGGTCTTTGGTCGATAGAAAGGTCAAAGGTCTGTTCGGCGGATGTGTCGCTAGAGAGGTGTGATTTGGCTTCGCCCTGATGGGGCTGTGATTTTTGTGTAGTGGCTTGTCGCCGGAAAAAGTGATCTCAGTATTTGTGGGGAAAGTGATAGTCGTCTAGACCTATCGTGTATGCTTTACCCCAGTGTTTATTCTTATTGCCAAGGAATGGCAGAATCATATTTCTGATACCAAGGTAACAAAAGATACTTCTTATGAACTCTGGCTAAGCCACCGTTTCTCGATAGACACGATTTGTATGTCTGAGGAAATATTTATCTAGATGAAAAGACATTCATTCCTAGCAGCACTATATCTTGTATGATGAAGTCAATTGTATCATAATAGAATCTACAGAGCAATGAGAACATTTAATGAATGACTAACTTTAATGCAGATTCATTATCTGTATCCAAACGTGAGTGACAGCTCACGAGAGAAGCCATCTTGTATCCAAATATTTTGTGACTTTCAAGAAGAGAAAGGGATGCCCCGTATTATCGCTTGATGAGTCCAGAGATCACTGCTACACATGAGAACCCATTACTAGCGGTTCAATATGATTATTAGGAAAATATGTGCTGAACATTATTGTAAGGAATCTTCACTAGACGAGGTTAGGTCTAGAAGCCATCTTGACTGTTGTTTATAATCTGACGTGCTTTGTCAGTAAACTCTGATGATATATATATATGGGCAATACTGAGTGCTTGTCTACTGACAATCCATTATGCTATTATTCTACATGAGTGCCCATGTATCATTGCAAGACCATTTATCCACTGTACCATGATGTATTATGCCAACCTGTGATTTGTCACTATTCGTGCTGTCGAGTGTGTACGTCCAATTAAACTGTAGCAAAGGTACACAGTCGTTGGTGTCGATGACTTCCAGCCATACATGAGTGTGAGAAAAAGACTATTTGTCAACACTACGAACTCTTCTTATCATTCGCATATTATACTCACAATCTATGTCTACACACCACTGCGTAGGTCGAGTTGACATTCCATACTCAAACCACAAGCAACACAACAACACAGCATGTAACTCTGGTGATGTTGTAGTGAGCTTATATTTATCAACTGATGATGAGCAAAGAAAAAAGAGAGAGTTATCAAAAAGAGACTTTATCAGTCTTTCAGCTATCTTCTCCATACGTTCTATAGTCTTCCTCAACCTCTATTACTCTGGGAATTCCAGAACAGGGTCTGCCTTGTAATGCTATCAACAGGTATATCTTATCCGTTGACAGCGTCTGCTTTTCATCGCTTGTTCCACTGTAACATGTTGGGGTTCGTGTTATCAGTTGTACATTAGTGATCTTGTACCATCACTTCAACCCTTCTATTGTACACAAGCATCCATTTATGAAAGTCTGCAGCTTTTTGGTGGTTGTTGTTTTTGTAGTTCTTCATGTTTCAGAGTCATGCAGTAAAAGATTGGATGAACATTTGAGGGGACAATTCTGATTTTAGCGTTGGACTTGATTTTTCTTGATCTCCAGATATTTCCCAATATAATAAAAACATAATAAAATAAAAAAAAATAAAAAAATAAAAATAGGCTGTGAATCTCACGAGGAAACAAAAAAAGCTAACACTCAAACATATTTTTTAATATATACAGCTATTTCTCATATTATCCAACACTCTTTATTATCATAAGAGCAGAAAAATTCACAACAAACAAGCAATATGGCTTGAAGCATTTGCGATATAAATGTAGAGCAGGGACGTGGACAAACCTCATAACAGAGGATGACGAAAACAAACAAAGCTGTGGGCGGACAAAAAGGTTCAGGTTACGAAATAATGCACGACGCAATAATAAGAGACACATGTTCTTTTTTGGCCATTAGAAGGAGGTAGGACCATATTCTAAGCAACTTCTCAACGAGTGGAAAAAAAAAAAAAATTTGATAAAATGTATGCAATAAAATGAGGGACAACTTTAATGAACATGCTAGGTGTAGCATAGGAAAAACAGAAAAACAACTTCAAGGAATAGGCTAAGCGTAGCATGAGGAAAAAACAAACCAAACAAATGAATAGGTTAAACGTAGCATAAGAAAGAATGAAAGCCATCGTCAAGGAAAATGTTAGGCGTAGTATTAAGAAGAAAAAAAGGTAAAGACAACTTCCAGGAATAGGCTAGGCGTAGTGTAAAAAAAAGGAAAGATAACTTCAAGGAATAGGCTAGGCGTAGAGTAAAATTAAATGAAGGACAACCCAAAGGAATAGGTTTTGTGTGGTACCGTATAGGACAACAAATGAAGGACAGTATCAAAGAATAAGCTAGGCATAGCATAAGACACACACACACACACAAAATGAAGAACAACTTCAAGGAATAGGTTAGGTGTAGTAAAAGAAAAAAATGGAAAACTTCAAGGAAATCCCTAGGGATTTCAGAACAAGGATATCATTGTAGTGCTCTCAGCAGGTTTTCGCAATGTGTGTCCATTGCCAGGTTCTTCTTCTTCTGCGTTATTTCACTGGTACCTAATTGGGTTTTGGCACATATTCCATATTAAAGATCTAGTCATACCACTTGAGTCCTTCAATTATATGCTAGCATCCAGTTATGAATGTCTGTAACTTCCTGGCTGTTGTTTTTGTTGTTCTCCATGTTTCAGAGCCATACAATAGGACTGACTTAACATTTGAGTTGAAGAATCTTTGTTTTATGTTGGGCTTGAATTCTTTTTACTTTCATATATTTCCCAATGCAATGAAAGCTCATATTGCCTTTTGTATTCGTATTTTGGTATCACCTGTCCGTCCCTCAAACTTTGTATTGCTCCCAAGAATAAGTATGACTACATCTTGTAGGGAGCCGCGGTAGTATAGATGTTAGTGCACTGGCTTCCTAGCTCAGTGGTCTATGGTTCGATCCCCAGATGATGTGGGATTTTTTTAGGCCGCAAACGGCTCCTGGGTCGACCCAGCCCCAATTGGGTATCAGAGCAACTTCTGGGAAGGTTAAGACGGCCGGCGTGATGCTGACCACATCACCCCTAGTGTGTCGATGGTCAAGAAAATATGGGCCTAACACCATATTCCCAATATGCCTCAACGTTCGTGTAACGGGATCCTTTACCTTTTCTTTTTTTACATCTTGTAGGCCATGTTATCTACTTCTTCTTCAAGTACCATGCCTAGTGGCATAGGAGATCATGTCTTTTCACAACTTCCTGTCTCCAGTAGATTTTATCACTTCTGTTGTTGACCTCCTTCCATGCCACGATGTCAAATTGTCCAGTATTTTTTCTCCTTGTCTTATTCTATCTCTTTTTCCTTCAATTGTACCTGTTGTTATGATATGTTCAAGCTTTCCTCTTCTCATAACACGCCCAAAAAAAAAGTGGATAGTTTCTTTCTCACTTGCGAAATACGTTTTCTTTGCGCACTGGCTTCTTTCAGGACATCCTCATTACTATTTTTGGTTGTCCATGATATTATTTAACATTCATGTTTAAAATACCATGAATGTTATCTACACTATATCATTATTATTGCCTTTTCTCTTCACACCTTTTACTCTCTTTCCATTTAATTGTGTTGTGCAGCGTTTGAACGTTGGTAATCTACTTGTCTTAACTGTAATATTGCGACACTGATCTCTGGTCATTGTGAACAAAAAAAAATTCAGAAAGGTATCCAGCGACTAATTTGTCCTTTGAACTCTCTTTACCTATTATCACTGTCTGAACGTCTTTGGTGATGGACTTTAGAAACTGTGGACTTTAAGTACCGTCTGGAGTTTTTTGGCCTTCTCCTGTCTGTTAATGTTTGTATTCTGTCTCGACTCTGGTCTGTTTTTACGTCTTTAGCTTCGTTTAATTATTAGTCTGCCGAATCTGGCAATCTATTTGTTTTCTCGAAAGACGATTCTGCCTTCAGGTCCAGTAATTTTTTTTTTTTTCACTTTTGAGTAAAAATTGTTGTACTTCTTTGTATAAACTGTTATAAACAAAGTGTTATTGTTCCATGTTTCCTATTAAATGATTAAATTAGTTTCTATTAGGGAGTTCTGTTAATTTTTTTACTAAAAAAATAAAAATTGGTAGTGATTCTATTTGACAATTAAGTGATGCAATTAAATCAATGGACGTTCTAGAGTTTATCCCTCGTATACATACCCTGGGAGTCGGACTGGCCAAGAGCTATTGTAAAGTAGGTAAAGGATCCCGTTACATGCCCATTGAGGATATTGGAAATATGGTGTTAGGCCAATATTTACTTGACCATCGGCATACTAGGGGTGATGTAGTCAGCATCACGAAGGTCGCCTTAACCTTGCAAGAATTGCTCTGGTACCCAATGCATGAGGCTGGGTCGACCCTGGAGACGTTTGCGGTCTAAAAAATCCCACCTCAAACTGGAGATTGAACCTTGGACCACTGAGCTTGGAAACCAGTGTATTAACCAGTCTAAGAGGTATGGCGTCCGCTTCTAATTCTAAAAGTGTCAGGTTCGCTTACAGTACATGGAATATAATTGGTGGACATTTTTTTTAAGAATCTGTAGATCATAATAAAGCCTTTTCCTCTCTCCTCCCCTTGATCTCCAGGGTAATGAGAACGGATGCCTAACCTTCTCGGATAAGGGGAACAAATAGGCTAGTATAAGAGTGTGACAGATGAAAATTGAAGCTACCCTTTAATCTCACCGGTACCCCTCATTTTGTTGAAATCAAAATCGCCAACGTGGGTTCCACGTGCTTCCCTAATTAGCATGTCCAAGTGAGCGCGCTGTAAGCCATATCATTCGCCCTCTGTCTTAATTTTAATTTAGCCACGCCTACGGTCTTCTCTCACGAGCCATTATAATTAGCAATCTCTGGATCTCTTACTGTCATTCCTTCAAAGAGGCGGGCCAGAAGCGGCACCGGCGGTCAGTTATCGACGTCTTTTGTAGTCACTAAGAGAGAGCGAGTTCTGTAACACCTCTGATTAACACCAGAACGAGAACCGTCTACGCGGGGAAGAAATCTCTGCTGGAACGGCGGAGCCTAGCGGCGAAGTTGTGAAAAATAGCTTTGATTCACGGTTCGACCCCAAAAGTTCCCGAGAATCAGGCAGAGATGAAAAATCTCGCATGTAGCTAACGATTTCTATTCATTTAATATATATAGGCATCTCTTAAAAATTCAGTTATCAATAGCGCCAGAGATCTGAAGAAAGTACCTAGCTCATATATGAGAGCCAAACAAGAATTTTGGATTTCATTTATACGTGGACATTTATTCAATCTTTGTGCTGCGATAATAATATATTAGAGTTCTGAATGATTTAATCGTTAAAGTTTCTCCATTATATTTCACTGGGATTTTGTGTTAAGCTGAATAACGTATTAAATAAACTTATAGCTAAATTTTCTCCAGCCATAAACATAATTTAATTTCTTGCTATTCCCCAGTAGGAGAGGCTTAAAATATTGTACGACGCTAGACGATCGATAATTTGTTTGATACCATTTATTTCTATTTTCATCATGCGTAAATTTTAAGTGACTAGTGTTTATTACTCGTGGTTTTTATATATATATATATAGATAATTAAATACCGGAGTGATTTACAGGTCTTACCTAAAACGCGGGTGTTAGAATATAATTATAGTATGATTACCTGTTATCTATTCTCTTTTATATAGGTAGATCATACCTTTGCGATCCAGCGGTTCTTATAGAGATGTATAGCCAGATGTCTTATGGCATTCCAATTATATGTTCCTAAACATACAAACATTGTCGGTGAAAATCTGATGTTAGATACCCTTCGCGGTTCACCTTCTCCATCTATGAGAGTGGTTAAATAACCAGAACACTTCAATGTAAAATTTTTAAATGTTAAACTGGAACGGGACTATGCCAGAAGATTTTTCCATCTCATCCATATAAATATTACTGGCCTGATGTGGCAGAACTTACAGCACTAATTTTCTTTAAAAAAACCATATGGCAGTAAAGTTTTCCTACCACCAAATTCTACAGAGAGAATTCACGGGTCATACTCGGCTATTTCCTTCGGAGAACAGCCTGGGAGTAACATTCTGTTTTTTTTTTTTTTACACATTCACTACGACAGAGAGAGTCACAGCCACTGGAGGCTAGACCACTCCGGAAAAAAAAAACTATATTAACTTATAAATTTCCAGGACAGTGCCACCACCTAGAAAAACTTATCCCAAACCCATACCTGCAGTACGAAGAGGAATACCCAGGAAAAAAATAATCAACGCACCAATTCAGCGACTCTCCAAAAAAATAGCAGTTGCCTAAACGGAGAGTCTGGGGCTGAACTGGACAAATAAGAGGACTCATAATAGTCTTAAATACAATGTGTTTGATAAATTCCATGGAATGTATGCAGCGTCGGCAGAGGGGTAAGCATAACTGAAGTGAGCTCACTATATGTGTGTAGAGAGTGAAACAGAAGGAAAGAACTTATTTCTAAAGTTACTACTAATATAACATCTTCTTTTTATTTATCTCTCACTAATCTGATTGCCTACGGGATAGTTAAATCAAGGACTTATTCTTTACCCGTCCTGACTGCCCCTATTCCCATTGTTAATTATTTGATAATTTTGGGTATACTACCTCGGGTGGGATCTTTCTAAATTTTCCTATACAAGAGGGAAGGCCTATTAGATTTATATTTTCATTTCTCTGATGTAACTAAAATGTATTTCTTGATGTTGTGATATTTAGCGAAAATAAATTTAATAAACCTTACTCTATAGTGTCGGTCAAACCCCTTATATATATATATAAATATATATATATATATATATATATATATATATATATATATATATATATATATATATATATATATATATATATATATATATATATATATATATATATATATATATATATATATATATATATATATATATATATATATATATATATTTATATATATATATATATAAATATATATATATATATATATATATATATATATATATATATATATATATATATATATATATATATATATATATATATATTGTAGTAAAATCTGCAAGAATAATCGCTCATTTCAGTAAGATTTTAGTCATAAAATGATAATAAATAAATCCGCCCTATTGTGTCTGACGGTGATGCTCTCACACGCCAGCAACGCTGCCTTTTGTGCAGTGCTAAAGCCTATAGAACGATCCCACTGTAAAAATCTAACACGCGTTTTAGTTTCGGTTTCGAAAACGTACTACCAATATTTAACATTTTGCCAAATCTGCTGCATACATTCTGCAACCAAGACTTATAATTAACGATTTTGCGGAAGTGTGCCGCAAAATAACTATCTGAATTAACGTATTCTGTCAACTTTAACGCAAAATTTAGTAGTAATCCTTACATTTTTTGGTAGTGTTACACGATACAATACAAATTATTAACGCCAATTCTTAACCCGCCACGCCAACACCCCGCCTCGCTTGACAGTCCGCCATGCATATATATACGCTGGAGCAAAGCCAACAGAGGCAAAACACGCAGACAATTTTATTGCCTCCTCGCGGTAATGTTTCTGACGTCACAAAAACAAGTTAGTTATTTGAAAAATACATGCTAGCGAGATGAAAGAGAGGGGAAGATGGCCGTCTTGTGTAAAATTTTTATTTGACGATTGCCGGTGACAAAATTTAAAATCTAAAACCATAATGAAACTGATCATAAAAATCATATGGTAGTATAGCTTAGAGTGCACTGAGCAAGAATGTGTTTTAAATAATATAATAGTCCCAGTATTTGCCAAGTTATTGAGAAAATACTAAATGTCTACGGACGCACGACCAGACGGACTGTTGTTCCTGCTTGTTTTTTTCAGAACGTTAGTGGGGACACCGGCTTAGAAGGGAGGCATTGAGGTAAATTCAAATTCGCTTGGGTAACAAGAGTATAGGAGGAGAAGGGAGCGGTAGGAAAATTGTTACCAAAAACTAACATCGTTTTGTATTGGCATAACTAAAGCAGACTGGCCAATCGACTACCAGACGCAGAGTATGTTTGGAATTATTTTTGTTTTTCAAAAACTGCATTTGAATTCTGGTAGTCGCAAGCTTTCGATTGGCCAGTGCTACTAAATATTAGCAAAAAGCTTTCACTATTCATTGCCAGTTGAACAGTATTTTTTATTCAGATACGCTGAGAACAGCTGTGATAAATTTAAAAGTAAATTAAATAACTATATGAGTATTTCACAGTCTGGACGGAGCAGAAGAAACTGAGGCCATTTCTTTGCAAAGTCAGCGTCATTTGTTTATATTTCTTGATTTGTGGTAAGAATACTTTATGAATTTAATATGTTTAATTCCATTACCAAAGTTAGATACTGCTATTGGGAAAAAGTGAAGGACGTGCCGGGAGCAGACATTGTTGAGTCCTCACGTTGAAATGTATCTAACTAATGTATGTTGCCATGATTATGTTTGAATATTATTGTATTAGAGTATATTAGTAAGCCTCCGTGTTCCATGAACACTGTTCAACATGCATGAAGCATTTATATTTAAAAAGAAAAAGATGAGAAAACTATATAAAAGGAAATGTGGTTACCCCACATTATATTATTGAGGAAAACTATGTAAACGTACAGTGGCGTATCTGCCATAGGGACATGAGGGGTGGTCACAGCAAGGTGGGAGTCATGAAAAATTACCGGGTGAGTGCACCTGAAATGCACGCGCTGCTGACCCCATACCTACGTATGAAATTAAATAAAAGAATAAGTGATCATATGTAAAAGGCCAGGGTGTCCTTTTGTTGCAGAGGTTTTGTTTCCTGTTGTCAGCTGGTGACAGGAAACCTGAGAAGTGACGATAACGCCAAGAAGTTTCCGACACTTCATGTATGCTGTCAAGAGATAACAGCAGGAGCTTGGGCGTGTGACGTGATATCGATATTTCTGCAACTACACACTATCTTATCATTAAACAAGAAACCCCAGGTGATATGTTAAGGACCTGGGTATATCTGACAGTTTCGGTTTAAATAAACCTTGGTATTTCAAATCATACTCAGGAAGTTGATGGGGTATGATGATAATACAGCCCCTCATACACAGTGACTCTCCCTCTTAGAAGAATATAGTGTAAACTGTGAACATTCCAACAGGAAAGACATATATTAACTTTGTAGTTACTTGGGCAGATTGTCCACACAATTTTAGTTAATCTTTTATGTAAACTATCTTGTCCTCATTTTCAAAGACCTGTCCAAACGATATGACTGGACAGGCAAAATAAATTGTACAAAAAATTATCAAATTTAAAGAAAAACTTAACCACAGGTTTTATTCACTTCCTCATAGAAACTTAAAGTGTTTTTGTGTTGTGTACCATCATTTCATTTCTCCCCTAGACACTAGGTACATCATACACCAGACACTAGAGCCAAAATAGTGACCGTGTGAGATCTAGGGAGGTAGCGTTAGGTTCCCTGCACATAATTCATCATCATCATTTATAGAGTCAGGGCCTACATGTGCTTGACCTCACACGGTTAATACATACACGGATTTCATTCTTTTAGGATACCATGATAACCTCCCCAGCAAAATCTAACTTTGCTACATATATATATATATATATATATATATATATATATATATATATATGTATTTAACCTAGTGCACACAGAAATGTGTTAATTTTTTTTAAATGTCCAAAAACTGGGTCACTTTAACCCGCACGTGAAAATTGCCAATGTTGCTGCAAAAACTCGTGGTTTTTGCAACACGCCCCACTAGTTCAAAAGGTGAAAAATGTGAGCTGAATTTCTTTTTGTTGGTAAATCACACATTATTAAAAAACACTTGACTGATCTTTTCCACGAATGAATCTACTTTATTTTGTAATAAATTGTTTACACTTGGTTTCATTTAATTGGTCCATAGTGGAGTTTTTCTTGGTGGCCCTTAACTTTTGTCCAGTAGTATATATGTTATTCATAGTTTGTTTCCACTTCTGTACGTAGTAGTTATATGTCACAGAAGTTTGTGTACTTAAGTGTTGTGTACCTTGTATGTTGTACAAGGAGAGTATGGGCGTCTGAAAGTTAAACAGAGTCGTAAGATAGGCTGGATTAGAGCAATTACTCAATCCAAGACTGCCTTTTTCTCTCTACACTATCACCTGTTCCCTACACGTTTACCCCTCCTCGTGAAACAATACTATTTCTACCACCTTCCTTTCACATAGCTGTCACTATCACCTCTGCTTCAGCGGGACCATAAATATCTCAGTCCTATCTTCTCACAATTTACGACAGAGATTGAGGGAAAGACGACTTCAATTTTGACAGTATATCAGATTAAGTGCCGGCATCGCATCGACGTTTGGCTGTAACGATTACCACCATTTAGGTATTTTGCTTTCTATTGCATCGAAATGAGGCCCCTTCGTTTTTATATGTAAATTTCATGGACATTAATTCTTTTTTCTAAACGACACCTCTGCCAAAGACCCCGAAGAAAAACCTCAACGTGGTGCATCCTAGAAACGGGCAACGCTCGAGTTGCCTGGCCAACGCAATAGGTACTGAGTTGCCACACCAGAATAGCCCAACTTCATGTGGCAAAGCATGCTGAGAATCCAACAGTGTGCACTAAGCCTGGGGTAATTCTTAAACTCCGGACTTAACTCCAGCTTTTACCTGTTAGCTGCGTGCAGGAGGATCTTACAATAAACAGCTTATAGGTGAGGGGAGTTGGCCAGTGGCTCTGAGCAGGACGCAAGATTATATGAGAGGTCCCAAAACCAGAGCATTTGAACCATGTTAGCCTTTTATGTTGTGAGAGCCTCCACTCCTCCCTCTAGTAGCTTGAAACCAAATGTGAAGATCCTTTAAATGCTTGCCGAGCCATGTTAGATTACTAGGGGGAAAAAAAAACTGGAACTCATGACTCCAACCCAACAAGTTTCAGAATGGCAGAAAACCACAAGAAAAGCCTAGATCTACAATGTAGATAAGGCTAAGGATTCTGCCAACGTTTCATTGGCTGTGAAAGAACGAAAAGCGCAGCTACCCTAGTTACGAAACAACAAATCATTTACGAGCGGCGTTCAGAAAGTAATGCACCACATCGTTTTTCTCAGCTAATAATAAAGATAGAAGCATGAAATTTTGCACACTTCAAATATGGCATGTGCCAATTGTGTGCACCAAATTGCACCGCAACCGGCCAAATAATACGGCTGCCCTAAACCGTTGAAATGGAGCGTGTTAGCAACTTGCGTTATAAACAGCAAATTGCGATAGAATTTCTTGTTGCAGAGAAGGAAACTGTTTTGAATATTCACAAGCGTCTATGTGATGTGTATGGAAGTTTTGCAGTCGACAGGAGTACAGTCAGTCGCTGGGTTCAGAGAATCAAAGAATCAGGAAGTGGAGATACGGAGCTGCTTGATCTGCCTTGCTGTGGAAGTCCTGCCACAGCCACCAACGCAGAAATGTTGAAATGCGCTGAGGGCATTATTCTTACTGATAGGCGAATCACTACTCACAATTGGCCTTACAGCTGCCAGTCAGCATTGGTAGTGCAAATGCAGTTATAAAAACTCTCGGATTTTCTAAGGTTTGCGCATGATGGGTTCCTCGAAATCTCACAAATGACCACCGATTGCAAAGGAAAGCAATTTCTTCTGAATTGTTGGAGCGTTTCAATGCTGATGGAGAGAACTTTTTGGCTAAGATCGTTACAGGTGACGAAACCTGGTGTCGTGTGAAATTCTAATCCACATATATAAATTAAAACGTAAATGTAAAGCCTAAAAAATAAATTTAATAAAAGGAAAGAAGAATGGTAAAGAACAGTGCTGTCACAATGACTGTACTCGAAATCCCCCTTGTTTTCTCCTTCGTCTGCAAATTGTAACGTTTCACGTTGATAGTAAAAGCCTACTGCTTCAATACCCGCTTTCTACGATAAAACGTGTACTGCCTTTCTAAGAAAAACCTTGAGATACGCAAGCTGACCTATATTTAATATTCCATTCATGTCATTTTATACACTAAGTTACCATAAACGAAAGACAGATGGACTAAGGATAGAAAGAAAGGGAGGGACTGAAAGCCGGAACGCAGGCAATACTACCACAGTCTCGCGATACACAATTACTACCATCACGCGTGTAAGGCCACAAGCACTAGCTTTTTTTCAAATCGACAGTGATAAAAAACACTACCCATACGAGTTAGGTTTTAAAAACCTGAAAAACGCTTATTAGGAAACATGACATTATACTGGTTTACATTTGAAAACATTACAGTACCCAGACACCACATCGTATTCGAAGTGAACAGGAGGTAGAAGAAAATGCATATTTTGAACGCAGCCCCTTAGCCCCATTAAATTTATATATTTGGGTTCCTTAGGACTTGCTGACAAAGAATATGTTGAACGTTACGCAAATAGTCTAGGAATTAACAAATTATAGCCAAAATAAAATGGTGGTGCTGACAGACAACACCAAAATCAGAATCGCTCAGTGGCAGATTTTCACACCACCATTGTACGGGAAATAGGCTGACATGTTACCTCCTATTTGATTGGCGGAAAGTAAATGTAAGGCTAAACACGATTAGTCGGACTATAAATATTGATTCTTTGTTGTTAGGGAAACGTGAGTAGGTGTACTTTTTTTCAAACGCTTGTGTAAACATGGCACGATTGGTTAGACCCGCCAATATAGTCAATCAGAGGCGTCAGGTCAGCACCACATTTTCAAATAAACTTACTAAAGAACCAGTGCGTTGAGCGCCAGTGCATATTTTTCTAAATAAAAGCCTGGGACATCGGCAGATCGAAATTGTGCTATATTCATTGCCAGTCAACGTAACTGTGTATTATTCCATGAATTGTGGTAAGCTTGAAATATTTGATATCTTTTTAATGAAAATTGAATGTAAATTGATAATTTATGTCTGTATATATGTGTGGTTCAGTAGCGAACATGAGGTAAAGCCTATATAGTGCTCCAACCTGAACAGAAGGTGTCGGAGGAAAGTAAAACTACATGGAATTGTCCAACAGTACACTGACACCTATCTTATTGACTAGAAAGAAATAATGCTGGAATTGCAGAGGCGTAGTAACCATTAGGGAGGAGTATACTGGTGAAAATTGTTTCAGATGAAGATAGCAGTTGGCCTACCGCTCTGAACTCAGTGTTTGTTATGTATTGTGTTCAGTCTGGAAATTTATTATAAATTAGTTCTGAAATAGGAGGTACAACCTTCTTGTTTCAGGGACCGTGGTCCTAAAGCTATTGAGCAGCACCTGGTCTGAGCTTTGCTGAACCTAGAGGCTGACAGCATACTCCTGGGTCCAGATAGTGACCAGTGAGGTGTCTCCAGAACACAGGGAGGCTATCGAGCAGAGGAGTCTTATCCTGCCGCCATCACGAAAGATAAGCGTCTGTGGCCAGAGGAGCTCAACATTATGCCCCCCCTCAAAATCTGACTTTATAATAAAACAGAGGGAAAATACAGTGTTTAAATTGATAGGAACTGTGAACTTTTCCCCATACTATTTCCAAGATAAACAAACACTTGAAGTCATGATGACTAATAACAACATAGCTTGAAAAAACAAAACCAGTATTACCTCATATTACTACTACACAACTGACACACATAGGATAATATTGATAAAATATGTCACTACAAGGTTCATATTGATAAATTCTGTACATATAAATTGTAATTAAAATTGATTGTGATTCCTGGTTCACTTTGTATTTGAATCAGGACACATATATTAGTGAAAGTAATTAATACATATTTATATTTGAAACTTTACCAGTGCTTCATTTAAGATAGTCTTATAGAGTGTTAAATGTGTGTGAGTGTCACAGTGTTGTCAAGTGTGGTGGAATAAATTAAATTGTTTATCTGTCTGTTGTTGTTGTGACTTACACTTCATCATATACATACCCTAGACATTTAACGTAGTCATCACAATATTCCAGAATAATTCTGACTGAGGTATAATGTGGTAGCAAGTAAGGTTATCTGCAAAACACTACACCTATTAGATACAGATACCTTCACAGCTGATCTCAGTCAGTACACTAAGTCCCCTATAAATATTTATAACATCCCACTTTACCACACCTGGGCACATAATTTCGTAGTTGCACGGTTATACTGGTTGAAATCATTAGCCTGCCTTACCTGAAGGTGCATATGTCAGCTTTGAAACTATCAGCTGCGTTCATGTCTTTGAGTGAAAGACACTTTATAATTAGTTTTCACCAATGTAGGCTACTCTGCCACGTAAATTAGTCTGGCCAACTAATTCGCATTAATCTAATAATTGGATTTTTGGAAAGTTGCTTTATTAAAAATGCATTTTATGGCTGCAACAACATGCACAACAGGCATTTAATATATGATAGACTGTGGTTTAAATTTTACCCAAATCAGCTGTAAGCTCTTAATACTCTTTCCAGTCTTGGAAGTATATATTAATTTTGAACACCGATTTTGTTTACGTAGGGAGAATGGAATAACGGTTTCAGCGTTTTTAATGCCACGAAGGATAAACAATTTTAAGGTCAATGTCGACCTGGATGGGTTTCAATTTTAAGTGATTGTGGGCAATGCAAATTTTACACCCAATATTAGTTTCGTCTCTAGTCGCTCTTGGGATTTTGTAAAATTAAACTCGCCCTGCTTTTCTCTCTATCATTGCTACATCCACGGAAAATATTCCATATTTTTTAGACAATCGTTAGATAATTTATTTTTGTTTGTTTCGAAATTCTGCACTGTTTTAGTGAGGCACACCTCGTTCAACCTAGGCACACGTTTCTTAATTTATATTAGGGCACATGTCCAAATATTGTTATTGTTGAACAGAATCGACATCACTGCACTCCGGGCAAACCCATCGGTGCCAAGTCTCCCCCAGTATATGTCGAAGAGTGTGAATGGTAGCTGTTCCTGTAGCTCGCTGGTTGTATACACGACGGATGCATCGTATCAAACGTCCATCTCTGCTAGCCTTAAGTTTGATGCCATATTCCAACAGTCTTAACCTTGATGATTCATAAATTCCAGTGTCATTCTCTAACAGGCGATCATTGATTGTTCTCAGTATCTCTCCCTTAACCATATCCTGTGTCTCCACTGTGGGTGCTCTAGCTGCGAGTCTGTCAGCTCTCTCATTACCATATACCCCTGCATGACCAGGACAATAGATCCACACTAGCTCTCCTAGACTCGAAGCTTCTATGAATGTTTTCCATTCATGCCACAACCAACCACTTTGAACCTTTCGAAGCATGGACTGAGAGTCCGACACAACGACTGCCTTTGTGAATGAAGTTTCAGATATCCACCTTAAGGCTGCAGTGACTGCCTCTACCTCCATTCTCGTGCTGGAAGTTGTTATCTTGTAAGCCCCGCTATGCTCCGCGACGATTCTGCCCTTTACCCTAGCAGAGAAGCCCCAGCTTGATTTCTCACCACGGATCACAGACCCATCTGTATACACATTGGCATCATTATCCCCGGCATGATATTTATCAGTTGATTAATTTCCAGTTCAGCTTTTCCATTGCCCCAAGTTCTACACTCTCTGCCAAGGCTGATGATGACTTGCTGGTAATTAATCCAGTTCCCATCTGACATACTCTTCATGCGTCTAAAGAAGTAGTGGATAAAACCGTGAACCAGCCAGCCATCGTGCATGTAGGCCGTGAGGAGGCAACCGTTCCACAACGCAAAGGCATAAAAGGTCAATCAACCTATTTGACCTTAAAATCTGATCAGACGAAACGTCACACCCTTGAAACACAACCTTTACAGACCCAAGTAGAACAGTTCCATATGCGATGGTCTGGCCATGTCTGCAGAATGGGAGAAGACCGGCTGCAACGACAAAAATGGCCCAAGGACGACCTCAGGCAACATCAGACAATTTCTGAAGCACGAGGACTGACTAGAACCAGGCCAAAAGGACGACAGCCGATATTATAGCAAAGCTCTCTTTATGGCTAACCTTTACACCCAAGGTAGAACTGGAACGACCTAGTAAGTAAGTAGTACATTATATCCATTAGTCTTTGACTTTAATAAGAATGTAAGGCAGCGGTTAATAATTAACCAGACCACAAGATCTTTTATGTTTGGACAAGCGCTCTAATATAACTTACGGATTTTGTGTCTAGGCTAAAATTTTAATGTTAAAAAAGTTGGCTTGAAGTCAGTATTTTATTTTTCCCTTAGATGAGCTGCCACCCAAAGATAATGAGTCTTTGCTACCCGTTGTATTCTAGTTGTTAGTGCAAGAGATTCTCCCTGACACATGCTGTTGTTAGTGCAAGAGATTCCCCCTGACACATGCAGCTGTTAGTGCAAGAGATTTTCCCTGACACAAGCTGCTGTTAGCACGGACGCGCCCGTCAGGAGAAGGACGGGAGTAGAGCGACTTCTGTCAGAGAATATATGTTTTGGCCACTTCCCAGCATTTAATAGGAGGGAAAAAAAACTGTTAAAGACACACTGGTACTCGCCACTTCTTTGTTTATTTAACTTTATTTGTGGTTAAAAAAACAAAACAAAATAGAATATGAGAAGAGACGCTGGTGATGGATAGGGCACACATTGACGAAACCTACTGATAGCAATACCGGGCGGTTCTTATTCTGGTGTCTCCAGGAAAGAACAAGAAGAGACAGAATGAAAGACACATATAGAAGACAACTGGAGATAGAAATGAAAATGATTTGTGTCGTAAATTTTAGATAGGTTAGAAGATAGTTATGGTCCCGTCTGAGCAGAGGTGATAGTGGTAAATATGTGAGTATAAAGGTGTAAGAAATAGATTTCACGAGTGAATAGTTAAGGAGAAGATCTGTCTCTGGACTGAATAGTTTATCTAGTCCAGCCTATCTATACGACTATATTTTAGTGTAAGACAATCTTTCAACCCCTTATCTCTAGAAAGATAAGTTTAACTAAACACACCCACACACAATTATGTGACAACAAGACACACAAAAACGTGAAAAAAACTATAGTTAATTGGTTATGGGTCTGACCAACACACAACGTTAAGTTCTTTTTGTTGTTTATTATCATTAAACGTTTTACAACATCAAACATATAAAGAAATCCCTAAAAACATGTTTACAGATATATGAAAATAACCGAATAAGTGCCATCCCCCTTGTTGAGAAAGGATCCCAAAAGAAGTTAATAACCCAAAAGTCAAAGATTAGCACTAGATTACAGAATAGACTATGAAGAACAAATTCCCCACTAAATTACTACTCAGTAAAGTACACAAGTTTAGCGAAATAAAAAAAAGAAGTTAGTACAATGATTGTAATCAAGGAAAATATTCTCTCTCTCTCTCTCTCTCTCTCTCTCTCTCTCTTTCTCTCTCTCTCTCACTCATACAAGGCCACAAACAATCTCGCTTACCCACTCGTGGTGTTGAATCTCTTGAAAAAATTAAAATAGTTCCTGAACCTATACTGTCAGGTGGGTTGCCCAAATATGGCCCCAGTCCAGCCTATATATCGAATAATAATTACAAGGTGGACGCCAAATTTGGTGGTTTAATTTTCCCTGGATGAAACAAGTGTCACCGCGGATAGTTACTGAAGCAAGACGTTCTGGACGTTCACAGTTGCAAAAGGAGAAAAGTAATTCCCGTATTGCTAAGCATCTGTCTGCTAAGACAAATGTTACAATATGTAAAACTGATGATGATGATACATTCTATCGGCTGGCTCTATGGTGAGTGCCGATTTTGAAACAGCGTAGTTTTCTGGATCACTCCGTTGCTACGGCTGTCAAAGGTCCGGAATATATGTTCGTTTGTATGCCCAGTGGGCTGGAAAAATTGAATAAATAATTCTGGATAATGTACAGTCCAGTTACGATTTAAGCTTAATGTTTATGTGTCTCTTGGGCCCAACCGGTTCACGAAGGAACTTAGGACTTGTAGCCACGAAGAAGACACCATTAATCCTTCACTGAATGAAGAAGGAGGACCGAACTAGCCCAAAAATTGAAGACCCAAAATAATAATAATGGTACTGGTAAGAAAGACGCTGGCCGCTGGTTTTGATCAGGTGCTATATTAGGAAGAAAAGAACATTTATGAAAAACTGCTACTATCCTATCCACCCGTAAGTTTTCCGCTATGGCATGTCGGGAAAAAAGGGTATGTGCCCTTCCCCGTTATTGCCCGCGAGAAAATGAACAGCGCACAGAGTCAATTATTATTTGATTTATCCATATGCGCACTTAAACAAAAATCGCCTGTCACTACTTGCTATTTGTCGGCGTCTGTTATTTTGTCACAGGACATTAACTCTAGTCACTTATATAATTTCACACAATGAAATGTAATGCGAATTCTATTCGGTCACTCGTAATAATCTCAGTCAGCTAGACCGTATCTTCTTGTTGAAAGTGGGGTGTTGGAAATTACATTACACTGAACGACTCTAAAGAAAATATCTACGCGTTATGTTATTTCACTAGTTTTAAACGCTAGGGAATTACAGTGAATTAAAATGGTAAACTTAACACATTTTAACACTTAAGCACAATTGCTATTACCACAAATCAGAAAATGAAATCCCCACGAGACATTTTAACACATTTAGCGAAGAATGGTTCTAGTCTGGCGTGTTTAGATTATCCAAGAATTTCCGAGCGACTCTAATAACTGAATTTGAGAGAGCGCGGTATATATACAGATCATGGTGCTACTATCACCAGAGGACGTTACAATTCACACCTTCTGTACAGCAGAGAAATCAGGAAAATGCGTTTCCCGGATCAAAGGTTTGTTCGTTCATTCTACTCAGCGACATCAGAAGACTTGGCCATGCAACGGGCCTCTCTTAGATTACGTCCCGTTTCGCAGATGTAACGTTTACCTCCCCCTGAAAAGTACGAACATCAAAGGTGGTCGGGAAAATACTATCGCCCCTGTATTTCTTCAAACAGTCCGTTATTTCCACGCGCATCTGTCTAATGACAGATAATTGGCAAATCAGCTCGCGTGAGAAACTCAGGTAAACAAACGTGATTCACTCCCATGTTAAGACTGGCAGGTTGCGAAAAGTTGGTAAACAACTCTGTTGTTATGTTCCCAGAAAAAGGGTGTGGATTCAAAGATGAGTCATACAAACAGAGGATTGCGTGGTTTGGCTTAGAAATGGTAGACACTAAATGGGAAAGCAAAGGCTGTCAGATTACTATATCAATATTTCCATTCTACGTCACAGTAAGGAAGATATGGAAAGATATGGAAAGACCTTGAACTGGTGGCGCACGACAAGAAGACTTGAGATGAAGGTCTATGCTTCTGGGGGAGCGCAAAGGTAATTGTGATGAAAACAGGTGGTCCCTGATTGGCCTGATGTTTAACGCTATAGCTGTCACATATTTTTTACGATTTATTTATAGCGTTGCATGGTCCGGAGGAAACAGCCAGTGGCAGATCTATAAACCAAAGCATAATGAGCTGCTAGAGAAAGAGAGAGAGAGAGAGAGAGAGAGAGAGAGAGAGAGAGAGAGAGAGAGAGAGAGAGAGAGAGAGAGAGAGAGAGAGAGAGAGAACTTTCAGATACCTCTGTCAGCTTTGAAATTGGCACCTTATCGGAAACAATTTTTTTTTAAACGTAGCAAACATGTAGCTCAGCGTTGGAAGAGAGCTAACGTGAATGTTGAAAGCGCTTCTGTTGTCAGAGATAAAATAACGTGGATAAATCAACGATTTTTTATTTGGTTGTTTATTTACTTCTGTTTTTTTTTTTAAATTACACAACCTGGTATTCCCACTGACATAGACGCCGTGTAAAACAAACAAATTTATTGGCAGACATAGAAGTACCCTGTAAGATTTAAAAAACCCAAAAACAGTTGAGCTATGGGTATACGACTTCGTTTTCAGATATTCTTTTAGTGAACATTTCCTTTCGTATCACCCTCACCCTGAGGGCTCGATCTTCAATACCAATAATGTCCCACGTGTCTTCTTTTTGATCACACTTCCCTCACCAGGTTTCTGTTCAATTCCAGCACCGTCACAAATGTACTCATCTTCAAACCCCACCCACACAGCGGGTGAACTGGTTCGATCAGCGACTGTCTGTTCGGTTTTCGCGCTGAAAAAGAATCTAGTAGGGTTATGTACACACTCAACTATGGAACTACTCCACCTTTTCATTCATACTGTTATTTATGACACTACCAGATGAGTACTATGTATTTTTTGCTTGATTCCAGCTCTCAGTCGAACAGTTTTTGGGTGGTTTTAATTTCCTGTAACTCCCCTCTCCTGGGCGTTTGTGACCAATTTCATGTTTTACTATTCAATCAGCGGATTTGTAGTCCAAGGATTTTCCTTTACCGGAATTCGCTCTCGTTATGGTATTATTTATTATTTAAAAAAAAAAAGCCCTGCACAAAAGTGCGGGACAAACAATGTCAGTTTTGTGCAATATATTTTAATCTCCTTTCATACTTTTTCTTTCGTCTTAAAACATTTTCCTCATACCATTCCTACACATGCCATACTGTTTCGTCATCATCATGATCAACATAATCTCATGATCATCAGCATCATCATAATCATGATTATGATCATCATCATCTTCTTCTTCTTCTGTTACGCTGCATATAGAGCATGGACTTTTTACTACAGATGGCTCCCTTGATGAAGTGGTACGTCAACTGACAAACTCTTGTAGTGGTGGATTCTGTATTAATTGGTTTTTCCATAATGAAGTTGCCAGCCCCATGCTCAACCTTATATTACTCGCCACTTATGACATGCATGAGGGAGCCATAATCCTTTATTTACCTCCTCAGATAACTCTGGGGACGACATGGGGGCTTGCTTAATTGCAATGAACATACAATGGCTTTATTGATTAACAGTACCCTTCCTTTACACATTATCTTACTGTCTACACACAATCTTACGTCTTCAGAAGATTATTTATACACCTATAACCAAAGCCGACCGTACGGCAGGGCTGCCGCTCTTGGCGATAAAGACAAGGTGGCGCCAGAGACGAGGAAAAAAGTTTTTTTCTTCAGCTGTGACACAATTCTTCCAGGCCAAAGCAGACAATTTAATTACTTTAGAACTAAAATTAATTAAAATCATTGATAAGAAAACGATTAAAGCCGAAGTGTGACATGTTTTTAACATTCTGTTTTAAGTTGTTATCGCGTTTTTTGTTGTTTTGCAAGTAATAACTATCTTAAAGGGATCTTCAATTTTATTGTTGAATCTTACTGAATTATCTAACAGAGTTTAATTAAAACTCACGGCTAGAAGTGTTGAGGAGATGAGCACGTCACACCACTCGCACCAAGCACCGAATGTCCTAAGGTCGGCTCTGCTTATTTCCCTTTTCTATTACAGTATTTTATGTGCAAACTAACATAGTTTAATAAGTAACCCTTTTATGTCCTATACACCCGTTACGTAAACTATACAATACCTATCTGTCTGCCTGTCAGTGTTGTCTGTCTGATAGTGTTGTCTGTCTGTTAGTTTTGTCTGTTTGTCTTTTATTAGTCCATCCATCTTCTTGCCCGTTTGTCTACCTATTTGCCCATTTGTCTGTAGGTATCAGAGAAATCCCAGTAGTTAACACAATTTATATTGTGGACTATCTATATACGCTTAGACAGTCGAACTACAGTAGTATAGAAATATTGAGCACACACTCCCAGTTTACCGAACTAGTTACTTCTGTTTACAGTCCGGTCTTAAGAGACTATAAAGACAAGACATGATAGGGCACTATAAACAGAACATTATAACATGCTGTAATATGATCATCAGAAGTATTCCCCCCCCCCCCCCCCCCACCCCCCCCCCCCGTCAGACAAGTTTTCGGCCCTTTTACATCCTTGATACTCGGGGGCGTGGTAAAGAAGTAGACACACTTGAGTTATGACTCCAAGTTTTCCCCTCCCATTGCTTTTTAAAACAAAAATCTGCCTGCACTGGGAATTGAACCCACTCCACTAAGGTGGGTTTCAATTAGTATATTCCCTCTTGATGTTATTCATTCTGCCAACCTGAGATATTAAAATAAAGCATTAATTGTTCTGAATTCCATTGCCCATAGCTGTTTTTTTTTTATAAAATAAAATTTTGCCTCGTTTTGGTGAGGCGCGTCCTATTCAACCTAGTCGGTTATATTAGGGCGCATGTCCAAATATAAAAGACCTTTATGTCTGGTAGTGATGTTCAACAGGCAGCGCGATGCCTTTCCCGCATGTTTGCCTAGTCTTTTAAGTGTCTTTGTTCTTAATTGTCCTTACCGACACAGATGTTTCAGTAGATGATGTACTTTGGTCACCACTAAACTTCTCGCACCTACTTTTACAGCTACGGCGTTTACTGCACACTTATCATGTCTCCATTTCGTGATAAGATCATTATATTTCACGATTTTGACAATGTGCTGCTTCCACCGAAATGGACACATTAAAGGAAGTGAACATAAACAATAATGTGGAAATATTTATTTAACCAGGATGGAAGGAATAAACATCTCGGCCTTTATGCCTTTATCCTGGATAATTGTACTACTCGTAGATAATTTACGGGCATGCATATCACCCATAACTATAGAACAGGTGTTGAGAATAGGTAGACCTAGGAAATTGCACTAAATGGTCAAACGATATTTAAAAAGAACAAAAATATATGTATAGGAATTTGTATAATACAGATATAAGAAAAAGGGATCCATTTTGTCCACACTGTAAATTGTGACAGCGAAATCGTATATTTCCATTTTTTCTCGCTTATTTTTAATCATTTTTATGTGTTTAATTTAATTTGCTTTATTTCTCTGCTAGCTGACAAAGGCCTTGTGGTAGTAACGTAGGCATTTTCTTTTGTCCTTGGTCCCAGCAGACGGATCATTTATTTTTGTTAAGGATATAAAGTGTGGCAGGATTGTCTCCCTGCTTTGAAGTAGTGGACCAACAATGGTCAAACTTAGAGTATAATGATGGGGGTCTTCAAATGTATCAAGCTTGTTTAATGATGGGGGTCTTCAAATGTATCAAGCTTGTTTAATGATGGGGGTCTTCAAATGTATCAAGCTTGTTTAATGATGGGGGTCTTCAAATGTATCAAGCTTGTTTAATGATGGGGGTCTTCAAATGTATCAAGCTTGTTTAATGATGGGGGTCTTCAAATGTATCAAACTTCGCGCAAAAATACTCTTGGCAGAAATAAGAATAGAAGAATGAGACTTCTATTTAAGGGAACCTCACAGGATTTTAATGAAAAGCAAGCATAACTACTGAGATCATCTACGCTGTCATGAACGTATTATTCTTCCGCCCCTTCTGTAAGGTAAGATATTTTCGATCGTATTTCTGAACCTCCAGCCGAAGGTGACTCAACAAAATCTTAATTAAATAGCTCTATCTGGTTATGTTTTTAGAATAATATGAGTATATCACGGGTGCAGACATACAATTCACTCAATAGTGATTAATCCAACTATAGCTTTACAGTTACAGATAAACAGGTTTAATAATCACTTAAAGTTTAACAAAGTAAAATACATAAAGTTGTTTATAAAAAAGAAGCGATGATATTTGTCTTTGTGGTAAAGTGGGATGTTATAAATATTTATAGGGGGCTTAGTGTACTGACTGAGGTCAGCTGTGAAGGTATCTGTATCTAATAGGTGTAGTGTTTTACAGATAACCTTACTTGCTACCACATTATGCCTCAGTCAGAATTATTCTGGAATATTGTGATGACTACGTTAAATGTCTAGGGTATGTATATGACGAAGTGTAAGTCACAACAACAACAAACAGATAAACAATTTAATTTATTCCACCACACTTGACAACACTGTGACACTCACACACATGTACCATTCTATAAGACTATCTTAAATGAGTCACTGGTAAATTTTCAAATATCAACATGTATTAAGCACTTTCATTAATATATATGTCCTGATTCAACTACAAAGTGAACCAGGAATCACAATCAATTGTAATTACAATTTATATGTACAGAATCTATCAATAAGAACCTTGTAGTGACATATTTTATTAATATTATCCTATGTGTGTCAGTTGTGTAGTAGTAATATGAGGTAATACTGGTTTTGTTTTTTCAAGCTATGTTGTTATTTGTCATCATGACTTCAAGTGTTTGTTTATCTTGTAAATGGTATGGGGAAAAGTTCACAGTTCCTATCAATTTAAACACTGTATTTTCCCTCTGGTTTATTATAAAGTCAGATTTTGAGGGGGGGGGGGGGGGGCATAATGTTGAGCTCCACTGGCCACATAGACTTATCTTTCGTGATGGCGGCAGGATAAGACTCCTCTGCTCGATAGCCTCCCTGTGTTCTGGAGACACCTCACTGGTCACTATCTGGACCCAGGAGTATGCTGTCAGCCTCTAGGTTCAGCAAAGCTCAGACCAGGTGCTGCTCAATAGCTTTAGGACCACGGTCCCTGAAACAAGAAGGTTGTACCTCCTACTTCATAACTAGTTTATAATCCATTTACAGACTGAACACAATACATAATAAACACTGAGTTCAGAGCGGTAGGCCAACTGTCAGCTTCATCTGAAATAATTTACACCAGTATATTCCTCCCTAATGGTTACTACGCCTCTGCAATTCCAGCATTATTTCTTTCTAGTCAATAATATAGGTGTCAGTGTACTGTTTGGCAATTCCATGCAGTTTTACTTTCCTCCGACACCTTCTGTTCAGGTTGGAGCACTATATAGGCTTTACCTCATGTTTGCTACTGAACCACACATATATACAGACATAAATTATCAATTTACATTCAATTTTCATTAAAAAGATATTGAATATATCAAGCTTACCACAATTCATGGAATAATACACAGTTACGTTGAATGGCAATGAATATAGCACAACTTCGATCTGCCGATGTCCCAGGCTTTTATTTAGAAAAATATGCACTGGTGCTTGTCGTAAATTTATTTTGAGAGAGAAGAGTCTTAGAAATAGTGGTCCGGTTTAGAGTGGAAAATGATGATGGAAAGCTCAGTGATAGAAAATGTAGATATTAAATAGTTGCTTCACAGCGTGCTGGAGGAGAGTAAAGACAGACTTATTTACGACAATCGCTTCTCTCAATCTTCTCTTCCGCTCTCCTGGTCAAACAATTATTTGCCAGTTTTCCAGATTCGCATCTGCGCGCACACCGATTTGGTGTTTTTCACACACACAGACGATGTAGATACAAACTATATTAAACGAATAGGGGAAATGTTGGGCTGTGGGTATGTCCAACACCGTACTAAATGAGTTTATGTGATTTTATTCACTTTAAACATCAATCACTAACAAATATCAGGTATTACATAAATTATCATAAGTACACAAATGCAAATAACAAATTTGGGAGGAGTGAAGAAGATTGGTATCGACTAAGCCCTTCCCGCTTATTAGACAAAGATAAACCCAGTCCAGAGATAGATAATATCAGGAACATAGGTACGTTAACCTAACAGTGAAGTTAATTACTCTGAAAGAGGGGTTACAACGTTAGGTATAGGTGATAGAAAAAAAACCTGTTCTTCCCAGCTGTTCTTCCCTTTACTAAGCAAATGGAAAGGAGGGGGTTTTTAAACAGAGTTAACCAATTAGCAACTCCCCCTTAAAGGAACAATGCAGGGAATACAGAAAATTTATATTACTAGGCAAGAAAGTTAACAACAGGTTTACAAAAGAAAACGATTAAATTTCCTGTCATTCATACACACGCGTGAGGATCCACACTCATATACTCACACACTTACCGAATGCAGCCTCAGACGATCCATAAAAAGTATATAAAAAAAAGCAAGTACTCTTTCGACATATGAACTGTCTAGTCCTTCGATGTCCCGCCCCAGATGTTTGCGAGGGTTTGTTGGTAACAAATATTCTCACTTATCGCAAGACTTGAAGACTAAGAGTTCTCGTGTTTTTATTATATATATAAAAAGGAGTCTATGGGATGGCACTAACACAGTTCGGCACAGGGGTGAAAATGAAGTGGTCTCTTTTAATCCTCCGCTATGGTAAAATTCCTTCAATGCGTGATGATAGTTTTATTAAATCCAATTGAGAAAAAAAAAACTAGGCTCAGTCACAGTCAGGAAAATATGTACTCTCTCACAGTAAACAGTAAATATGATATCGCTACTGGCGATGATTACCTTATAGTTTATCTTACAGGTTTGTAAGGGTAATTTGATGATTATTCTTTAAAATGTTCTTGGGTGAGCTTTATTTCATTTAATTCTGACAGCTAGGTCGCAAAAGGACCGGGACAAGATTATATTTAAAAGAAATGTTTCTTCAATATGACTGGAAGTTTATAGGATGATTTCTTTATTTCTTTCTTTATTTAGCTGGAACCGCAGGTACGATCACTCTGTGTGAAAGAAAAAAAGACATGTAACATACCGAAAAATCAAGCGCGATAAATTTCCCGTTAAGCCTATAATACACTCGAGTATTTAATTATGTATTTAATAAACACTGCGCGAATTCTAGTGGTTAAAACACACATCTATAAAACTAGGACTTAACTGAATTTATTAATTATAAATTCCTTCGCGACTTTAAAAGTTAATTTAAGCATCTATTATCTTTTGAAATAATATAATAGATAGATCATTATATTTACAACTGGAACTATTGAGATGGTTTAATTTAATAGATTTAAATTAACACAAACTCCATTGAAATAGAATGACTGAACTAGACCACTGATCACTTTACACAATATATATTACCGCTTTTGCGCAGAATAGAAATCACTGCATATATATATATAAAATCCAGGGGAAAATCTATAACAAGATTTCAATAAAGCTAGTGCTTCTGTAAAGGTCTGGCCAGCGAGTGATAACGTGTCTAGTCTTCATGGTCTATTTAGCTAAAATGGAATGTAAGTTGAGTGGGACATGATAAACTTGACAGCTTATTTGATCTCACGAACTTTTGGGGATCTGACCGCCAAATCAAGAGAAGAAGCCGCCCCCTGGTCTTCGTATCCGCTCGCTGCTGCCCGTTTCGCTTTCCCCGTTCGCTCGGTTCTGCGATTGACACCGAGACGCGAAAATAGCGGCAAGCAACTGCGTCTCGTATCAGGGACCACTACTGTCTTTGATAACGCCGATAGTCTCCCCTGAAATCCCTCAGTCTGTCTCTTTGATCTCGTGCCGCATGCTAAATGAGTCCCGGTGGAATGAGTTCTGGCAAACGAAAAGTTACAACAAATGTTCAGGGGTTCTAATGTTATGAAAAGCTAAAAGTCCCTTTCAATCATCCATCATATCAGGGAGAATTCACTTGTCAAACTAGACGTACGTCACAATCGTCCCCACTTTTAGACATGAAACCATTTTTCATGTTTCATTTTTTGACAATGGAGGTGACCTGATTGGTGATTTTAGGATGAGTGGTATCTTCAGTTTGCTCTTCTTCCTCTGTAGACCAGTTTCTACTCAGGAAATCAGCCCCGACATTCTGTCTTCCCGGAATATATTCCACTTTGAAAGAATAAACGCTTAAAAGAAGCGCCCAACGCATGATCCTTGCGTTAAATTCTTTATTGGCACCAAGAAATGCTAACGGAGCGTGGTCTGTTTGCACCGTGAAAGATGTACCATAAAGAAACTCATGATGGCGTCTGATACCGTCAATCAGAGCAAGACATTCCCTTTCAACTACGCTGTAGTTTCGTTCCGCTTTATTTAATTTCCGACTGCCATAGGCAACTGGAAATAGCATGTTCAGGTCACTGTCATCGGCTTGAAGCAGTGTTGACCCGATGCCCTGACCTGACGCGTCGACTCTCAGTACAAAAGGTTTCTTGAGGTCAGGCAACCTCAAAATGGGGTATGCAGACAACTGTCCTTTCAAAGTGCTATACGCGTGTTCGCACTTTTGATCCCATATGACCTTATCAGGACAACCTTTCTTTGTGAGGTCAGTCAGAGGTGCCGTCAGTCCGTTGAAGTTCTGGATGTACTTCTGATAGTATGCACATAGCGATATAAAGGAACGTACGTCTTTCTTCGTTCGGGGTCTTTTTGCTGCCATTATTTTCTCCACGTTCTTCTTAATAGGCCAACTGCATCCGTGAGAAATAGTGTGCCCCAGGAAGTCTAACTGTTCAAACCCGATGAGACATTTGCTAGGTCTGGCTGTGAGACCCGTTTCCTGTAGTCTCCTGAGGAGCATAGCAACCGTAGCAATATGTTCTTCATAGGTTTCCGATGCAATTAAGATGTCATCCATGAAATTATGGATATGGGGACTTTGCAAAGGTTGTAGAAGCTTCCTCATCATCCTGGTGAACACTCCTGGTGCATTATGCAAACCGAACGGCATCACGTTAAATGTGTAATGTCCTTCACTAGTGCTGAAAGCTAACAAAGGTTTAATTTCCTCCTTGACTGGTATTTGATAATAACCTTTGCTGAGTTCAATCTTGGAGAAGATCTTTGCTTTGCTGAGCTTGGTGAACAACTCAGAAACAGTTTGGAGAGGTTCGGGCTGGAATTCCGTTACAGCGTTTAGCAACCTGTAATCAATGCACAGCCGAACTTCCTTATTGGGCTTCTGCAACAGCACTACACTCGAGCTGTAAGGAGATGTAGACTCACTGATAATTCCTGCCTGACGCAGCTTGTCTATTTCTCCGCGAAGTGCATCAGCTTTAGCGTACGGGATGGGGTAAACTCTGGTTTGAACAGGGGTCTCGTTTGTTAATTTCATATCAAATTCAATGAGATTTGTTCGACCAGGTACATCCGTTAAGACTGCACTGTACTGTTTTAGTAGAGCCCTGGTTTCTGTTTGTTGTTCTGGTGAGAGATTGTCGCCGAACTTGACATCTTTAAAGGATTCTGTGGGTTGCAATGGATACTCCATGCAACCATCATCATCTTCCTCGTCTTCCGTTGCTATGGCGACAGCCAGGAGATGCTCGGAGGATGGCACCGGTCTTTCCAAATATTTCTTTAGCAGATTTATGTGGAAGACCTTCTCCTTTCCTTTGATGGAGATCTTGTAGTTGGTACGTGAGATCTCTTTAAGGACGGCAAACGGTCCTTGCCATCCGATGCGAAGTTTATTGCTTCCGGTTGGAAGTAGCAATAGGACTTTCTCCCCTGGTTGTAGTTCTCTCTCTTTTGCAGCTTTGTTGTATCTTTTAGTAATTTTAGCGCGGGCTTTCTTAAGGTTGGTAGTAGCTAGATCCCATCCTAGCTTTAGCCTTTCCTTAAGCTCAGATACATACATGCTTGCAGAGACGACTGTCTCGTCAGCCTTCTGGTCTGTCAGGGACCGAATTAAGGCTTCTAGTGGCCCCTTTATAGGTCTGCCAAATAAAAGTGTAGCTGGCGCAAAACCCGTAGACGCTTGGGGTACCTCTCGGTAGGCGAATAAGGCAGCCGATATATAATGGTCCCAGTCTTCCGGTTTCTCCTGACCCAGCTTACGTAACATCATGGTGAGGGTACCGTTAAAACGTTCCACGAGCCCATTTCCGGCCGGATGGTAGGGACTTGTGTGGATATGTTTGGCCCTCGAGATCTTAAAGATCTCCTCCATTAACAGGCTACGGAATTGGGATCCATTGTCCGTCAAAACTTGTTGAGGGAATCCCAACCGTGTAAAAATTTGCACAAGGGCTTCTGCGACATGCTTGGAATTAGTGCATGGTAGCGGTACGGCTTCGGCCCACATAGTGCAAGTGTCAACTAAGGTCAGGATGAACCTGTTTCTTCTTTTGGTTTTTCCAGAGGACCAATAATGTCGACAGCAACCCGTTCAAATGGAGTCCCTACTATTGGCATTTGCCCCATAGGTACTGGGGGTGTCAAGTGCTTGGGTGCTACCCGTTGGCACTGGGCGCAGGATTTCACATACCTGACAATGTCAGAGTTCATTCCTGGCCACCAATAGTGGTTTTTTATTCGCTGAATAGTGGCGTTTTGTCCCATATGTCTGCTAAAGGGAAGAGAGTGCCCCATTTCTAAGATCTGGTTTCTGTACTGCGTCGGTACTAGGAGCTGGTTATTCCCCGTGTCCGGGTTGCCCGTTCTACGATACAATACACCATCCTTAGAAAAGATATCTCCGTTGTGTCTGGGGTCCTTAGCCATGGGCAGTTTTTTTAAAGCAGGGCGCCAGAGTAGGGTCCTTTTGTTGCGCCTCCTTCAGTTCATTTGGCAACAAGTTTGGCGCAGGCTCCCTCTCCTTCTTGGCTTGCCCTCTTGTGGTTACCGCTGCCACAATCGGCTCCTTAGGTCTCCCAATGAACACATATCTACATCCCAGGATAACTGGGTAGATCGGATCATCCATTATGGCCGCTTTAATAACTCCTCTGACAAAGTCAGAGTGTATTTCTACCAGTGCGATAGAAAGCGTCCTGGGTGCGTCACTTCTGAAAACTCCACTAAGTTTGACGGTTTCCTCTGTCTCCTGACCTGGTTTGACTAGGTGTCTAGCAACAATACAACTAAAACTTAATCCAGTGTCAAAGAGACAAGTAGTTGAGGTACCATTCAAAATTACAGTTCCTCGAGTTGAGGGTCGGTACCCCTCAGGTTGAGAATCACTGACGTTGACTCTACCTTTCGAGGCTGTATGCAAACATCCAATGCGGTTTGCACCGGTTTTTTTGCCCTGATCAGACGTTCCTGGTGTAGGGGTCTTCCCTTTTCCTTGACCTTGGTGGCCGCGCTGCCACGTAGGCTTGTTGGGTTGATCAGAATTGTTGTTGGGGGGGGGGGGGTATCGGGTTTTGTAGAATTTCGATTTTTCCTGGGGAGGTTTCTGGGTATTGTTATCTCGTTGGTTATAATGTTGAGAGGAAGTGGAAGAATAGGATGCCTGCTCTAGATTCTGTTTTCGAGATGGCTCATCGGTGGGTTTACGTTTAATGCTGGGAAGTTCGGCCATTGCATTGCTATAGCGTTCGGCTTTATTGAGTATGTCTTCGAGCCTGACTGCCCCCTGTTCGGCCAAAAATCTACGAGTTTCATTCGACAAAGTGGATTTTATCTGCTCCACAAGAACAAGTTCGAGGAGTCCCTCATATGAAAGAGGTAGGTCAGATAATTCAATGCACTTTGTCAGATAACCCGTGAGACGTGAAGAGAACTGGGGAAATGTTTCCGTGCTCTCTTTTCGGCTGTTTCTGAACAACTGCAGAAACTTTCGGGCATTCATCTCAAACTGCTGTAGTAAGGCCTTCTTCAGCAGGTCATAATCATGTTGATTCGGTCCCAGCTTTGTGTACACGTCATAAGCATTGCCTTTCAGTGACGTTGAAAGTTTGAGCGCCCAGCGGGTACTTTCTAACCCATAAAGATTCGCGAGTCTCTCGAATTTTTCTAGGTAGCTGTCAATTTTTTCGTTAGGGCTAGGAAAAGATTCTAAAGAAAACGACATAGCAGTTAATTGGGCAGACTGAGTGCTGGAGAGATCCATTGTTTGAGACTGGGGCGAAGACGGCTCTCCATTATTTGAAGTAGAGGCACTCCGACTCTCTAAAGCCTTGAGCGCTAATTCATGCTGTCTTTCCTTGTCTCTCTCTTCGCGTTGTCTCTCCTTCTCTCTTTCCCTGCGGGCGTCCATCTCTGCCTCAATTTTCTTCTGCTCCAATTGACGATCGTCCGCTTCTTTCTTCCTAGCTTCTGCCCTCTCTTCCTCCGCGTCATACCTTTAAAGTTCCTGGTTGATAAACAGATTCGCCGCTTCTGTGTCTAGTCCTGAGTCCATGGCCTCTTGCCTCAAAAGGGATCTTATCCTAATTCTCTCTGCCATTGTCAAAGAACTGGATGCTTCTAAGACTAGAGAATAGTAAGATGGAACAAGAAGGGGAAAACTCAAAGCCGCTACGAAAAAAAAACAAAGTAAAAAAAATTTACTAGAGTTACCTCCTACCTGTACTGTGCAAACTTATTGCTGCTATTATCTGGCAATTAAGGCTCTAAACGCAAGCGACTATGCCACTAAATGGTAAGTTACACTGGAAAAGAATCTACTTTTACTAACAGTAGAGAAAAATTTAAATTAAAACAATTTAAAAGGAAAAAAAAAATTATTTTTTTTCCTAAATTTTAAATCTCTGACAACAAACTTCGTCCCTAAAGTCAATTATTGAGATGAGACGTTGTTAACTTAATTTTTAAAAATCAGAACAATCCGTCTTTAGCTAAGCTCAACTCTTTTTAACTTCAAAAACCTTAGTGACTGTAAAACAATCACGCAATCCCAGCAACTCTTATAAAGAAAGAAATTAAATTATCTCCACCAGAGGATAATTAAAATAGCAAATGTTTTTGTTTATCTGTACTTTCTACTGCTGTGGAGAGAAAACAACCTGTAAATATGCTGTGTGGACAACCCAAATACTTAAAGAACGTTTGTCTAGGGGTGTAATTATTTATTTATTTCCCTAATTCACAAGACAAATCATTCACACTCTACCTAGTTAGACCCAGACTAAATCAGACTCAAAATATCTTTAACCCGGCTATACGATTGCCTCAAATGTAGCTCAAGATCCCAGAACCAGCCCACAAATATGTGTGCATCAAATGTATCTCAAAATAATCCCGGCGAGCCAGCCAAATATTGTCGTAAATTTATTTTGAGAGAGAAGAATCTTAGAAATAAAGGTCCGGTTTAGAGTGGAAAATGATGATGGAAAGCTCAGTGATAGAAAATGTAGATATTAAATAGTTGCTTCACAGCGTGCTGGAGGAGAGTAAAGACAGACTTATTTACGACAAATCGCTTCTCTCAATCTTCTCTTCCGCTCTCCTGGTCAAACAATTATTTGCCAGTTTTCCAGACTCGCATCTGCGCGCACACCGATTTGGTGTTTTTCACACACACAGACGATGTAGATACAAACTATATTAAACGAATAGGGGAAATGTTGGGCTGTGGGTGTGTCCAACACCGTACTAAATGAGTTTATGTGATTTTATTCACTTTAAACATCAATCACTAACAAATATCAGGTATTACATAAATTATCATAAGTACACAAATGCAAATAACAAATTTGGGAGGGGTGAAGAAGATTGGTATCGACTAAGCCCTTCCCGCTTATTAGACAAAGATAAACCCAGTCCAGAGATAGATAATATCAGGAACATAGGTACGTTAACCTAACAGTGAAGTTAATTACTCTGAAAGAGGGGTTACAACGTTAGGTATAGGTGATAGGAAAAAACCTGTTCTTCCCAGCTGTTCTTCCCTTTACTAAGCAAATGGAAAGGAGGGGGTTTTTAAACAGAGTTAACCAATTAGCAACTCCCCCTTAAAGGAACAATGCAGGGAATACAGAACAATTATATTACTAGGCAAGAAAGTTAACAACAGGTTTACAAAAGAAAGCGATTAAATTTCCTGTCATTCATACACACGCGTGAGGATCCACACTCATATACTCACACACTTACCGAATGCAGCCTCAGACGATCCATAAAAAGTATATAAAAACAGCAAGTACTCTTTCGACATATGAACTGTCTAGTCCTTCGATGTCCCGCCCCAGATGTTTGCGAGGGTTTGTTGGTAACAAATATTCTCACTTATCGCAAGACTTGAAGACTAAGAGTTCTCGTGTTTTTATTATATATATATAAAAGGAGTCTATGGGATGGCACTAACACAGTTCGGCACAGGGGTGAAAATGAAGTGGTCTCTTTTAATCCTCCGCTATGGTAAAATTCCTTCAATGCGTGATGATAGTTTTATTAAATCCAATTGAGAAAAAAAAACTAGGCTCAGTCACAGTCAGGAAAATATGTACTCTCTCACAGTAAACAGTAAATATGATATCGCTACTGGCGATGATTACCTTATAGTTTATCTTACAGGTTTGTAAGGGTAATTTGATGATTATTCTTTAAAATGTTCTTGGGTGAGCTTTATTTCATTTAATTCTGACAGCTAGGTCGCAAAAGGACCGGGACAAGATTATATTTAAAAGAAATGTTTCTTCAATATGACTGGAAGTTTATAGGATGATTTCTTTATTTCTTTCTTTATTTAGCTGGAACCGCAGGTACGATCACTCTGTGTGAAAGAAAAAAAGACATGTAACATACCGAAAAATCAAGCGCGATAAATTTCCCGTTAAGCCTATAATACACTCGAGTATTTAATTATGTATTTAATAAACACTGCGCGAATTCTAGTGGTTAAAACACACATCTATAAAACTAGGACTTAACTGAATTTATTAATTATAAATTCCTTCGCGACTTTAAAAGTTAATTTAAGCATCTATTATCTTTTGAAATAATATAATAGATAGATCATTATATTTACAACTGGAACTATTGAGATGGTTTAATTTAATAGATTTAAATTAACACAAACTCCATTGAAATAGAATGACTGAACTAGACCACTGATCACTTTACACAATATATATTACCGCTTTTGCGCAGAATAGAAATCACTGCAAATATATATATAAAATCCAGGGGAAAATCTATAACAAGATTTCAATAAAGCTAGTGCTTCTGTAAAGGTCTGGCCAGCGAGTGATAACGTGTCTAGTCTTCATGGTCTATTTAGCTAAAATGGAATGTAAGTTGAGTGGGACATGATAAACTTGACAGCTTATTTGATCTCACGAACTTTTGGGGATCTGACGTACGTCACAGTGCTCAACGCACTGGTTCTGTAGTAAGTTTATTTGAACATGTGGTGGTGACCTGACGCCTCTGATTGACTATATTCGCGGGTCTAACCAATCGTGCCATGTTTACCCAATCGTTTGAAAAAAAGTACTCCTACTCCCGTTTCCCCTGACAACAAAAGATAGTATTTATAGCCCGACTAATCGTGTTTAGCCTTACATTTCTTGCGCTCCAATCAAATCGGATTTAACATGGAGACCCATTTCCCGTACAATGGTGGTGTGAAAATCTGCCACTGAGCGATTCTGATTTTGGGTGTTGTCTGACATCCCTCACTATTTCTTTTGGCTATAATTTGGTAATTCCTAGACTATTTGCGTAACGTTTAACATATTCTTTGTCAGCAAGTCCTAAGGAACCCAAATATACAAATTTAAAGGAGCTAAGTGGCTGCGTTCAAAATATGCATTTTCTTCTACCTCCTGTTTACTTCGAATACGATGTGGTGTCTGGGTACTGTAATGTTTTCAAACGTAAACCAGTATAATGTCATGTTTCCTAATAAGCGTTTTGTGAGTTTTTAAAAACTAACTCTCGTGTGTGTAGTGTTTTTTATCACTGTCGATTTGAAAAAAGCTAGTGCTTGTGGCCTTACACGCGTGATGGTAGTAATTGTGTATCGCGAGACGCGTGTTTAGTGTTGCATGCGTTCCGGCTTTCAGCCTCTCCCTTTCTTTCTATCTTTAGTCCATCTGTCTTTCGTTTTTTTGTAACGTAGTGTATAAAATGACATGAATGGAATTTTAAATCTAGGTCATCTTGCGTATCTCAAGGTTTTTCTTAGAAATGGAGTACACATTTTATTGTGTTGGGGAAACGCGTGTATGCTGCAGAAGGCTTTTACTATCAACTTGAAACGTTACAATTTGCAGACGAAGGAGAAAACAAGGGGGATTTCGAGTACAGTCATTGTGACAGCACTGTTCTTTACCATTCTTCTTTCCTTTTATTGAATTTATGTGTTAGGCTTTACATTTACCTGATAATTTATATATGTGGATTAGAATTTCTCACGACAAATCCTCCCCACTTAAAACAGACGTTATATGTCAGTCTATAATTCTATATACACATAGAGAAATTTATTATTATTCCTGGGGTTTAGGGTGATTCTCATCACACGGATGGCGGCTTAAAAAATCCGCTCCCAGATTTGTTTTTCCACTTATATACTCTATGCTAAACTCAAATGGCTGCATCAATAATGACCAACGGAGTAATCTAGAATTCTCATGTCTAGCCTGTGCTAGAAACGATAAAGGTTTGTGATCCGTTTGCAACTTAAATGCCTTCCCATACAGATAAATATTGAATTTCTTTATCGCCCATATTACTGCAAGACATTCTTTTTCGCTAGTTGAGTAATTGGTTTCAGCTTTATTCAACTTTCTGCTAGCATATGCCACTGGGCTTAATTCCCCATCCAATGCATCTGATTTCTGTAGCAGAGTCGCACCTAACCCAATATTACTGGCATCCGTCCTTACTATGAATTCTTGACTTAAGTCAGGTAATTTCAAAATGGGTTTACTTGTGAGCTTTTCCTTCAATTCTTGGTAAGCCATTTCACATTGTGGTGTCCATGTAATTCGATCTGGATGTCCTTTACGTGTCAAATCAGTTAACGGTGCACATATGGAATTAAAGTTTTTGATATACTTCTGGTAGAAACCACATAATGAGACAAAGGATCTCACGTCTTTCTTGGTTTGTGGTCTCGGGGCTTTCTTTAGTTTCTCTAAATTCTTTGGGTCAGGGGTCATGTTTCCCTGATAAACTGTGTGTCCCAAGAATTCTAATTCTTTACATCCAACGCAACATTTGGTTGGTCGGGCTGTTAAATTCGCTTCCCTAAGTCGATTAAACAGCATGTTCAGAGAGTCAATGTGTTCTTCAAATGTTTCTGTTGCTATAAGGATATCATCCATGAAATTTGTGATACATGGATTATTCAGAGGGTCCAATAATTTTCTCATCATTCTAGAGAAGGCACTAGGCGCATTCTTCAATCCAAATGGCAATCTCTTAAACTCATAGTGTTCTTCTGAGGTACTAAAAGCTAGGTATGGTCTAACCTCAGGCTTTACTGGATTCTGATAGTATCCTTTACTCAGGTCCACTTTTGAGAAATATTTAGCTTTATTTAGTCTGGCAAACAACTGATTTGTATCCGGCAATGGATCCACCTGTCCTTCTGTAATAGCATTCAGTCTCCTGTAATCTATACAGAGTCTATGTTCTCCCAAGGGTTTCCTTAAGAGTACAACACCGGAACTATACGAAGATTCACTGTGTGAAATAATTCCTTCCTTCAACAAATAGTCTATCTCTTCCTTCAAAGCTTTCTCCTTAGCAAAAGGAATCGAATAGGGTTTCATACAGACAGGTGTGGGGTCTATCAGTTTCATATCATATTCCAATAAGTTTGTATGCCCTGGTCGGTCTGTTAACACCTCTGCATGATTGTCGAGAACCTGTTGCACTCTCTCTTTCTGAGTTTTCGTTAAATGGGTACTGATTTTCACCTGTGCCGCTGTCTCACAGGGGTGTAATGGATATTCAAATGATGAAAGTGGTTCCTTTTTCATCTCCATGGCGATGGACAAGGTCAACAAGTGTGTCTCTTCCTGATGTTCTCTTTCCAAATATTTCTTCAGGAGATTCACATGGTAGATTTTTTCTTTCCCCTTCTTATCTATCTTATAATTTGTTCTAGACACCTTCTCTAGAACTGTATATGGACCTTGCCATCCAATTTGTAACTTATTCTGACTACCGGGTAGAAGAAGCAGTACCTTCTCTCCCACAGCCAAATCTCTGTCTTTAGCTTTCCTGTTATAATAGGCAGCATGTTTCTTCCTGGCTTGTTTCAAATTTTCATTGGCAAGTTTCCAGCCAGTTTTTGAACGAGTGGTCAGCTCATTCACATATTGGTATGAGGATGTAATATTTTCCTCTGCTTTTTCATCAGTCCACGTTCTTAACAGAGTTACATATGGACCTTTAATTTTGTGGACCTATTTGTCCATGCACCGGTATGGTCTCTTCCACTCGAAGCGCTATAGTGATGATTTTTCTTCCCAGAATTATCATGCACAAAACGACCGCTACCAATTTTTCTCTTGGGGCTGTCTCCCCACTTAAAATTCTTGATGAGAGATTTCCTCTCTACATCTTCTTCCTCCAGTTTGTTTAAGTCCGATTGAGGAATTTTCGGCTTATCCTGGGGTAAGACATCTTTTTGCACTCTCCGCATAGTGGCCATTGTAAAACAGTTAAGTGAAGCTTGTCCGTGAAAAGGGGCTTCCCATTCCCTTTGGTCCACTTTATCAAATTTATTTCTCTTCTTATTCTCAGGCCTAATTTTGCCCCTTGGCGTGTCCAGGTCCTGATCAATGTTCCCACTTGTGGGTGTTCCCTCATGTGCTATGCTACACCTTTCTACAAAATTCTCAATGTCCCATCTTGCCTTGGGCCAATAATACTTGTGAGCCACCTTTTGAATGATGGTACCTATTTTCTCATGGTCCCCATCTGGTTTCACATGTAGGCTGCTTATTAATTCTGCCCTATATCTTTTAGGAAGTACCAGCTGTCCCTGACCTTTGGATCTAGCTCCAGTCTTCCTGTAAATCAACTGTTTTTTTCATGTAAAAATTTCCCTTGCCTGGAGTTGTATGACAAGTTGACAATTTCCTGAAACAAGGCTTGAGGGTCTTATCCCCAGCCTGTGCCTTCCTCATCTCTTCTGCAGTGGTATCTAACATAATATCCTCCTCCTGTCTTGAGGTCGACCTGACCTGAAGGGTGGCCATAACTATAGGGTTCCTTCTGCAACGGTCAGTGTCATGATTGTTCATCTGAAAATTTTTACACCACCTTTTCCCTTGGTTGAAAGATTTTCTTTCATCATATTTCCTTTCATCGAATTGTGGGGTTTTATTTTTATTGTCATACCGTGGCCTATCAAACTGGTGCTTACCTTTGTTTTGATCTCTAGGATCAAATTTATTAAAGTTCTGTGGTGACCTAAAATTTTCTACCTGTTTCTTTTTATTACCTGATACCTCTGCCTGAGCTGCTTGATACCTTTCAGCAACATTTAGCAACTCACCCAGCCTCTCTGCACCTTGTTCCATGAGAAACTTTCTCAGGTCTGGAGCCATGGACTCTCTTAGTTGTTCTATAAGGATCATTTCCTTAAGATCTTGGGTTTTCCCCAGAGAAGTCCATTTCTCCAAGTACGTCTCTAACCGTGCAGAGAACTGGTGATAGGTTTCACCTGACAGTAGTTTAGCATTCCTAAATTTTTTCCTATAAAATTCTACGTTCTTTTCATATCTTAACAAAAGTGCCTGCTTTAGCATGTCATAATTTTCCTGATCACATCTGCTCATTTTGGCAAAAACTTCATAAGCTGCTCCACGAAGACCTTGAGATAACTTTAAGCTCCACCTTTCTCTCTCTAACCCATATGTGGTAGCTAATAGTTCATATCTATTTAGATAGCTCTCAATATCATCGTCTTTCTCAACAAAATGATCTAAATGAAAATTCATAGCTGAGGTTGAGGCTCCCTGGCTAGCAGTGGCATCAGAGGTAAAGGGACTGGCACCATTTTCAGGAGCATGGCCTTGAAATTCCAACTCCCTTAGTCGTAACTCATGTTCCCTTTGTAATCTCTTCTCCTCCTTTTCTGCTTCCCTTTCTGCAGCTAATCTCTTTTCTTCTCTTTCTGCAGCCTGTCTTCTTTCCTCGGCTTCCAATGCTTTAGCCTCTTTGTCAGCCTCAATCTGCAACCTCTTAGCCTCAGCCTCAATTTGCAACCTCTTAGTCTCAGCCTCTAACTTTCTTTCGGCCTCTTTTTCTAATCTTCTTTCTTCCCGTTCAATATATTTGTCACATTCAGCAGTGACATAAGCAATCATAATTTGCCCGTCCATTCCTAACTCTTTCGCAGTCTGTACAGCAGCAGATCGAAATTTTGCCAAGTCGGCCATTGTCTAACATGCAATTGTAAACAAATCAATCTTTCAATAATTATCTAAGGACACTACAGGCACTTAGAGCTCAACCTTATTTATTTCCACCCAAGGATACCTTTTAATTCTTTATTATTCCCAATATCTATAACAGGAGAAAGTTCAATATCCCTGGAGCAAGACCCCAATATATGTGGTAAAGTGGGATGTTATAAATATTTATAGGGGGCTTAGTGTACTGACTGAGGTCAGCTGTGAAGGTATCTGTATCTAATAGGTGTAGTGTTTTACAGATAACCTTACTTGCTACCACATTATGCCTCAGTCAGAATTATTCTGGAATATTGTGATGACTACGTTAAATGTCTAGGGTATGTATATGACGAAGTGTAAGTCACAACAACAACAAACAGATAAACAATTTAATTTATTCCACCACACTTGACAACACTGTGACACTCACACACATGTACCATTCTATAAGACTATCTTAAATGAGTCACTGGTAAATTTTCAAATATCAACATGTATTAAGCACTTTCATTAATATATATGTCCTGATTCAACTACAAAGTGAACCAGGAATCACAATCAATTGTAATTACAATTTATATGTACAGAATCTATCAATAAGAACCTTGTAGTGACATATTTTATTAATATTATCCTATGTGTGTCAGTTGTGTAGTAGTAATATGAGGTAATACTGGTTTTGTTTTTTCAAGCTATGTTGTTATTTGTCATCATGACTTCAAGTGTTTGTTTATCTTGTAAATGGTATGGGGAAAAGTTCACAGTTCCTATCAATTTAAACACTGTATTTTCCCTCTGGTTTATTATAAAGTCAGATTTTGAGGGGGGGGGGGGGGGGCATAATGTTGAGCTCCACTGACCACATAGGCTTATCTTTCGTGATGGTGGCAGGATAAGACTCCTCTGCTCGATAGCCTCCCTGTGTTCTGGAGACACCTCACTGGTCACTATCTGGACCCAGGAGTATGCTGTCAGCCTCTAGGTTCAGCAAAGCTCAGACCAGGTGCTGCTCAATAGCTTTAGGACCACAGTCCCTGAAACAAGAAGGTTGTACCTCCTACTTCATAACTAGTTTATAATCCATTTACAGACTGAACACAATACATAATAAACACTGAGTTCAGAGCGGTAGGCCAACTGTCAGCTTCATCTGAAATAATTTACACCAGTATATTCCTCCCTAATGGTTACTACGCCTCTGCAATTCCAGCATTATTTCTTTCTAGTCAATAATATAGGTGTCAGTGTACTGTTTGGCAATTCCATGCAGATTTACTTTCCTCCGACACCTTCTGTTCAGGTTGGAGCACTATATAGGCTTTACCTCATGTTCGCTACTGAACCACACATATATACAGACATAAATTATCAATTTACATTCAATTTTCATTAAAAAGATATTGAATATATCAAGCTTACCACAATTCATGGAATAATACACAGTTACGTTGAATGGCAATGAATATAGCACAACTTCAATCTGCCGATGTCCCAGGCTTTTATTTAGAAAAATATGCACTGGTGCTCAACGCACTGGTTCTGTAGTAAGTTTATTTGAACATGTGGTGGTGACCTGACGCCTCTGATTGACTATATTCGCGGGTCTAACCAATCGTGCCATGTTTACCCAATCGTTTGAAAAAAAGTACTCCTACTCCCGTTTCCCCTGACAACAAAAGATAGTATTTATAGCCCGACTAATCGTGTTTAGCCTTACATTTCTTGCGCTCCAATCAAATCGGATTTAACATGGAGACCCATTTCCCGTACAATGGTGGTGTGAAAATCTGCCACTGAGCGATTCTGATTTTGGGTGTTGTCTGACATCCCTCACTATTTCTTTTGGCTATAATTTGGTAATTCCTAGACTATTTGCGTAACGTTTAACATATTCTTTGTCAGCAAGTCCTAAGGAACCCAAATATACAAATTTAAAGGAGCTAAGTGGCTGCGTTCAAAATATGCATTTTCTTCTACCTCCTGTTTACTTCGAATACGATGTGGTGTCTGGGTACTGTAATGTTTTCAAACGTAAACCAGTATAATGTCATGTTTCCTAATAAGCGTTTTGTGAGTTTTTAAAAACTAACTCTCGTGTGTGTAGTGTTTTTTATCACTGTCGATTTGAAAAAAGCTAGTGCTTGTGGCCTTACACGCGTGATGGTAGTAATTGTGTATCGCGAGACGCGTGTTTAATGTTGCATGCGTTCCGGCTTTCAGCCTCTCCCTTTCTTTCTATCTTTAGTCCATCTGTCTTTCGTTTTTTTTGTAACGTAGTGTATAAAATGACATGAATGGAATTTTAAATCTAGGTCATCTTGCGTATCTCAAGGTTTTTCTTAGAAATGGAGTACACATTTTATTGTGTTGGGGAAACGCGTGTATGCTGCAGAAGGCTTTTACTATCAACGTGAAACGTTACAATTTGCAGACGAAGGAGAAAACAAGGGGGATTTCGAGTACAGTCATTGTGACAGCACTGTTCTTTACCATTCTTCTTTCCTTTTATTGAATTTATGTGTTAGGCTTTACATTTACCTGATAATTTATATATGTGGATTAGAATTTCTCACGACAGTCTTCATCGGATGATTTAAATTGTAGTGGAAATTAGGGAAAATTGTGAAATGTTCTTTGACTGTGCTAGTACATAGCTTCCAGTGTGGGATCGGTTGGTGTTTGCTTCAGCCGCTGTTGTCTTCCACAGGTATAATAGTCACGTCTGGTGGCGGTAACATATCTCATGCATTAAGGCTGTCTAATTACAAATGGTGTCAAGCGTCTTCAAGACCCGTCTGATATTGGTGTCTAGCGCCGACTGCTGCTAACGTGTACCACAAACTAAGAAGGAGACAAATGCCTCTTTTTTAAAGTATTGGGTCTCTTGAAATGAACATCAGGCGACCGCTTCCATCCACCATTTCATCTTCCGCATAAATCTTACACTCTCTGAGCGTTAATTTAACCTCGGTGAGACGGATGAAAGTGCTTTTTGATGGCAGAAGACGGCATTTAAAAAAAAAGAATTATATACAGTACACCATGACATCATCATCCACTTCTTGCTCTCTACGGAGCCTGGAGCCACCTCTGTTGTTGGTTCATTTTTAGGAAACCTGCGAGAAGCAGTCACCACCTCTTGCAGTGGTGGCTCATGTGTCATGTTATTTACAGCGATGAGGTTGTCAGCCTTATATGCCACTGTAGATCCACAAGCCGGAAGTATGACATCACTGTTCATGTTTTAATCATGTCGTAGAAGGCGAATTGGGTGTTAGTTTGTACAAGGAGATGGCAACCTCATCATGTGAAACTAATTGCTACAGAAACCACCGCTGTAAAAAAAAACCATGTGAATGCTTTGTACAGGATTTTTGCAAAAGGGGGGGGGGGGGAACTGCAGTGGTGGCTCCGTTCTCCATATGAAGCGGAAAGAAAAATGACGATGAAGAATGATATGTTTTTATTTATAGAGTTAAACTATTACTATTTCACCACACAATCTAATACAACCGGTTATATGTTTTTATTTATAGAGTTAAACTATTTCTATTTCACCACACAATCTAATACAACCGGTTATGTGTTATTATTTATAGAGTTAAACTATTACTATTTCACCACACAATCTAATACAACCGGTTATATGTTTTTATTTATAGAGTTAAACTATTTCTATTTCACCACACAATCTAATACAACCGGTTATGTGTTATTATTTATAGAGTTAAACTATTACTATTTCACCACACAATCTAATACAACCGGTTATATGTTCTTATTTATAGAGTTAAACTATTTCTATTTCACCACACAATCTAATACAACCGGTTATGTGTTTTTATTTATAGAGTTAAACTATTACTATTTCACCACACAATCTAATACAACCGGTTATGTGTTTTTATTTATAGAGTTAAACTATTACTATTTCACCACACAATCTAATACAACCGGTTATATGTTTTTGTCATATATAGTTAAACTCTTTATTTTTAACCATACGCGTATATAATGGTTAGTGTCATGGATTACATTGTAATTTCTTATATATCATTCTAAATGTCCGAGGCAAGTGTCTAAAGCGGCTTCTAAAATGATTAAAATAAGACAAATATCAGAAATGTCTATTTAAATTTGTTATCTCTAATGTTCTGACCATTTGGCCATCCCAAATTAATGATGACAGTTTGGCTAAGTTGTCTTCGTCCATTTAAGCTTTTTGAGCCATTAAGCTTCCTATGGCAAACCCAGTTTTCCCTAGATCCTCTCTTTTATTTTAAGATTTCCATGAGATTATTTTTTCCCTAGTATTTTTTATTTTCTATTTTTAATTATGTCTGTTCCACGCGCCTCTTACACAAGCGCTGCCTTGGTCAGGTATCTTTTATTCATTTCTCTTGTTATGGATTGTTTTATTTCGATTCTTCGTTTCATTATTTTGGCGTGAATTATGTGACAGAATGGTGCGACCACTCTCGATCTCTCTTTCACTACCGCAGTATCAGTTACATTTTTGTACTGATTTTTATTGCGTGCTTTCAATTGTAGCACTTACTTTCTTTCTCTGCAATGTGTAGCAGATATTTGGTATTTCATTCTTACACTCCTCTCAGCGATAATCGTCATGTATGTGTCTTTACCTGTCTATCCCTGCGGATAGATTAGACGGTGATTCAAGGTTGACCGACATAAATCCTATTGTACAACAAGGGTGGGACTGTTTTCGCACGAACGAACGAACGAACGAACGAACTTTATTTTCAAAGGGTTAAGAATTGGGCACGCAGGCCCGTCTGACATTCTGCCCTTCCTCTCTCTCTCATCATATATACTATATCCTTTCATCCTCACATTTACTTTAAGCATAATTAAGGCATTTATCATTATAAAAGTAATATTACATTTGCAATAATCATCATAATTAAAGTACGTTTTTAACATTAAAAAAGAATAATAATAATAATAATGAATGTAAAAATAAAATAAATAAAAATAAAAATAAACATTAATACATAGATTAGATAGATAGATAGATAGATAGATAGATAGATAGATAGATAGATAGATAGATAGATAGATAGATAGATAGATAGATAGATAGATAGATAGATAGATAGATAGATAGATAGATAGATAGATAGATAGATAGATAGATAGATAGATAGATAGATAGATAGATAGTTTATGGTGGTATATAATAAGAACTCGTGACATTTTGAGAATCTGCTGCTGAATGACCTGGGACTTAGTGTGTTGTCAGCACATGCGGAAAATGTTCCCACAGGTGAGCAGCTTTGAGTCCCAAACAGATACTGCCACAGGGAGTGAATTGTTTACGCCTCCACTATACGAGATCCAGCGTTATGACCTATGCTCCTTAGGGAGGTAAAGGGTATTGACTGATAGATAAGAATCGTGCATATAGGCCCGTCTTACATTTTGCCCTTCCTCTTATTCATCTTTTATTGCTAGTTATTCAGACATTCTCCATACTTAAGGTGTTAGTTTAATGGCGATGCAACATTATAAGTAGTATAAAAGCATACATTTACAGTATTTGATTACAATTAAGAAGTAAGATATATTAAAATGAAAAACTAGATCATTAGACCCTCCATACAGTATATTAGATAATAATTCGAAATATAATCCCTTAGGGCGGCATATAATTGGCACTCATAATGTATTTGAACAGTCTACGATTATATGAGTAGGGACTGTGCATGTTTTTAAGATCATGTGGAAGATTGTTCCAAAGATGAGCAGCTGAGTAAGCCAAGCTCTTCTTGAACAAATCTAGCCTGGGCTTGGGTACCTGTAACTGGTTTAAGCGGTTACTACGTTTTTCATTGAATTTTAAAAGAGGCCACAGATACGTTGGAGCATTCTGTGACAAGATTTTGTGAGCGAATTTAGCTTTGTTAAATAGGAAGCGCCTTCTAAGTGGTAATATTTTAAGATAGTTATATAAATCTGTACAATGTGTTTGGTGTTTATCAGCAACTAGGCGCACTGCACGTTTTTGAAGTGAATGAAGCCTTTTTGTGTTGGATATGGAACAACCATCCCAGATTGTGGAACAATAGTCTAGGTATGTTTGTATGTGAGATGTGTAGAACATTTTCCGTGCCCCCTCATCCAGGAAGTGTTTAATTTTGGCTAATTGGTAAACTTTTTGTGCCGTTAGCTTTGTGAGTGCATTTACATGTGAGTTCCAACTTAGGTGCTGGTCAACAGTTAGACCTAGAGTTTAATGTTCATTTACGTTTTCAATTAGTGATGTTCCAATGTAGAGCTGAAGTGTTGTTTTCTGCGAGTTTTGTAGTTTTTGTCTGGTTGATATTAACATACATTTCGTTTTACTAATATTTATTTGCATTCGATTCTCGTTGCTCCACTTAATAATATTATGTGTATCAGTTTGTAAAGATAGTTCTAGTGTGGCGCAACTTTTGTCACTGGTGTAAACAGTACAGTCATCGGCAAACAGGTCACAGGATGAGTGTTTGATGCACAGAGGAAGATCATTAATGTATACGGCAAAGAGAAGAGGGCAATGGACAAGCGACTTTACTTAGCGCTGACATGGCTTGTGTGGCCAACTAATTATTGTCGTGATAAGACACAGCACAGATGGTCAAACATGAGATTGTGTTTGCATAAGGAGCGCCGGTCAGGAACCGACCTGGTGGGATGACAGACACACCTGAGCGGAAATGGTGTAATATTTCCGGGTAGATGTAAGACGTCATATGTAATCATTGAAGAGAATATTTGAATGTCACGATTGCCACATATGGGAAAAGTGACCGCTGCATTTCGTTCAAAGTTTTCCCATGTCGAAAATATTTTGAATTTCCCCACAGGGCATGCATGTTTGAAAACCATTGGCTTGTCACTTAGCTTCGTAACAAACACATGCGTGGGAAGACAGGGAATATAACCTGACCATTTTCGCAGTCTTTTTCACAGTGAAAATTTACTGTGAGATCCACGCTTGCCAAGACGACACCAGACCTTGCCACAGTTAGAATTCAGAATTCCTTTCATCAGGCCGGACCTTTTTTTGGAGAATCATGACGGACTTACAAAAACAGCCCAGGAAATCTCTATCATTTTAATAAGGAAACCGGGTTGAGGAAACTGAAAACTCACGGACTCATAAAGGGAATTATCTTATTAAAGAAACGACACCCCAGCCGCGTGTAAGAGGCCGATTCAAGTCTCTTTTATCCATCTGAGCACAAATGTCTGTGAGCAAGGATTGGCGTAATTTGTCATTTTACATTTTATATTACTAACATGTGAACTAACATACATACATATATATTACCATGTGAATATTAATATGTGAAAATCGCTAGGGGATGTCCAAGGTATTTGAGGCTGGCAACCTCAGCTTATAGAATGATGATTTCATGAACCACCACTGCCAAGGGCTGGTGATTGCTTTATTGCTAGTTTCTGAAAGAGAACTAAACGCATAAAGAGTCCCAGGTTCCATATGGAGCAGGGAGGAAAAGATGAAAGAAATGATGTACATTCTTACAGTTTCAAACCAGTGTAAATGTCTATGTAAACATATTCACTTTAAAATTAATGGAAGTTTCAAACTTTTCAAATCAGTGTAAACATAAATGAAAACATATTCAATTTATATTGCGAACACTTTTCAATCAGTGGAAATGTAAATGTAAACATATTCTATCTGTACTATTAACCTTTTCATTTAAATGTAATATAAAGCTAAAGCTATTCAATTTAGATGTAAAGAAGGTTTTATCCCGAGGGATTAAAGTTAATTCTCATCGAGGGTAAATTCTGAGCTAAATGGGATGGTAGAATAGAACGTGATATCCTGTTGCCTTATCTTTTCAAACTCCTCATGGGCGATGTCATCAAGGCATGTAAGTAGAGGACAGGAAAGTATTCAGTGGGGTACTGGAAGATGAGACAGGTCTGTATTTCAGAGCTGGCATTTTCTGATGATGTTGCCTTGATTGCTAAATCAGAGGCACATCTTCAATCCAACCTGCAAGTCTGGTAGGAAGAGCTGGAGAAGAGAGGGATGAGCAAAAGCAGCTCGAAAACAACAACAATGGTGATATCACGAGAGCAAAGAAGATTTCAGATTAAGCTGGGAGAACAGGTCCTGGAGCAGGTCGACCACTTTAAATACCTTGGAGCTGTCATAGACCGGAAGGGAGGCATTAAAGAAGAGTTGGCTACCCGAAGAGCAGCAGCTGGGAGACTTTTTCAAGCCATAAATCAAGGATTCCTCAGCAAAAGAGAAGTTGGTAAGAAGACGAAGATGGCTGTATACCGCTCCACCTATGTCCCAGTCTTGACATATGGATGCGAGTCATGGGCAATGACTACTATCCACAAAAGCCAGATCCAAACCTCATAAATGAGGTATCCGAGGAAGTTGGTTGAAGTAACAAGAAGAGACATGGTCCGCAACCAAACGATACGTCAAGGCTTAAAAACCCAACCCCGGCAGACCCAAGTAGAACAGTCCCAACTGAGATGGTTTGGCCATGTCTGCAGAATGGGAGAAGATCGGCTACCACGACAAGCAAGGGAAACTAAGAGCCAGGGATCCAGACCTCCAGGACGACCCAAAGTCCGCTGGGAGGACAACATTAGACAATCTTTGAAGGACCGAGGACTAGAATGGAACCGATCCAGAAGGAAGACAGCGATGGAATAGTATGGCGCTCTCTCTTACAAACCTCTACACCTCACGGTAGAAGAGGAACAACTAAGTAAGTAAGTAAGAATAGAAGAAAGGGGACACATAAGTATGTGTCGGGAAACGCAATACTCAGGAGAGCGTTTCGTTTCTATTCTTTATCATAGTTATTGATGGTACCAGCAGAAAGTACTATCTCTTTAACAAGAAGGGAACAGTGGCCTAAGCTTTAAGATGAGTGACCAAATTTATAGACTATTCTTGACATTTCTGGGAAACGAGCTACACCCGACAACCTTGACCAGCGACGAGCGTGAGCAGTGTAAAAAGAACCTGTCAGCGGGAGCAGAAACTACTATTGGCAGCTAAGTGCAAAATATGCGCTGCCAAAGTGAACTTTTTAAAAATCGACTCTACTATCAATCAATGATGAAACTTTTCTTCTAAACTATTCAATTATTTTCAACCTGTTAAAACTTAAGTGATTATTAAATTTTGTTATTTGTAATTTTACAAATTTAACTTCAATTTAATCCTTTTAAATATACTGTATGTTTGTCTCAGTCAATTTATTAAACACACTCTAAACAGAGCTATACCAGAATAATAGTGGAGGCTTAACGAGCTAAAATTAATCATTGCTTAATTCTTCACAAAAGTGGTCGGCAGATTCTAGAATTAACGTGCTCAGCGAAAGCATAAATAACACATAAGGAAGGGAAACCCGAGGCCTGTAAACAGTAAATTAATATTAGACAAACATAAAGGTATGTTTTCAGGCACTCGTAAGAAATAAAGAAGTAGAACACTTGGACAACAGAAAAAAACAACAGACGTGAGTGGCTTACCCAGGGTTCGAACCCCGTACCTTCCGTACGACAACTCCGCCTAGCTATCAAGCGAATCACACTGACCCCACGGCCAGCTAGGCATCCCCAAAAAAGGATGCTTTACTGACTATTTATCAGTAAGAAACACAAGATAACACCGGAAGTATACAGTGGGCAACTCAGCCCCTTAATGACGCAATCACTTCTGTTGTTCCCCTATTAACAGTATGTGTCAGTCCAAACAAGACAAAGACCTTGATACTGGGTCCAGTAAATAGTAGAAGACTAAAGGACAATAGTATAGAACAGTGGGTAGGTTTCTGGTATTGTATGAACATAAATAACACATAAGGAAGGGAAACCCGAGGCCTGTAAACAGTAAATTAATATTAGACAAACATAAAGGTATGTTTTCAGGCACTCGTAAGAAATAAAGAAGTAGAACACTTGGACAACAGAAAAACAACAGACGTGAGTGGCTTACCCAGGGTTCGAACCCCGTACCTTCCGTACGACAACTCCGCCTAGCTATCAAGCGAATCACACTGACCCCACGGCCAGCTAGGCATCCCAAAAAAGGATGCTTTACTGACTATTTATCAGTAAGAAACACAAGATAACACCGGAAGTATACAGTGGGCAACTCAGCCCCTTAATGACGCAATCACTTCTGTTGTTCCCCTATTAACAGTATGTGTCAGTCCAAACAAGACAAAGACCTTGATACTGGGTCCAGTAAATAGTAGAAGACTAAAGGACAATAGTATAGAACAGTGGGTAGGTTTCTGGTATTGTATGAACATAAATAACACATAAGGAAGGGAAACCCGAGGCCTGTAAACAGTAAATTAATATTAGACAAACATAAAGGTATGTTTTCAGGCACTCGTAAGAAATAAAGAAGTAGAACACTTGGACAACAGAAAAACAACAGACGTGAGTGGCTTACCCAGGGTTCGAACCCCGTACCTTCCGTACGACAACTCCGCCTAGCTATCAAGCGAATCACACTGACCGCACGGCCAGCTAGGCATCCCCAAAAAAGGATGCTTTACAGACTATTTATCAGTAAGAAACACAAGATAACACCGGAAGTATACAGTGGGCAACTCAGCCCCTTAATGACGCAATCACTTCTGTTGTTCCCCTATTAACAGTATGTGTCAGTCCAAACAAGACAAAGACCTTGATACTGGGTCCAGTAAATAGTAGAAGACTAAAGGACAATAGTATAGAACAGTGGGTAGGTTTCTGGTATTGTATGAACATAAATAACACATAAGGAAGGGAAACCCGAGGCCTGTAAACAGTAAATTAATATTAGACAAACATAAAGGTATGTTTTCAGGCACTCGTAAGAAATAAAGAAGTAGAACACTTGGACAACAGAAAAACAACAGACGTGAGTGGCTTACCCAAGGTTCGAACCCCGTACCTTCCGTACGACAACTCCGCCTAGCTATCAAGCGAATCACACTGACCGCACGGCCAGCTAGGCATCCCCAAAAAAGGATGCTTTACTGACTATTTATCAGTAAGAAACACAAGATAACACCGGAAGTATACAGTGGGCAACTCAGCCCCTTAATGACGCAATCACTTCTGTTGTTCCCCTATTAACAGTATGTGTCAGTCCAAACAAGACAAAGACCTTGATACTGGGTCCAGTAAATAGTAGAAGACTAAAGGACAATAGTATAGAACAGTGGGTAGGTTTCTGGTATTGTATGAACATAAATAACACATAAGGAAGGGAAACCCGAGGCCTGTAAACAGTAAATTAATATTAGACAAACATAAAGGTATGTTTTCAGGCACTCGTAAGAAATAAAGAAGTAGAACCCTGGGTAAGCCACTCACGTCTGTTGTTTTTCTGTTGTCCAAGTGTTCTACTTCTTTATTTCTTACGAGTGCCTGAAAACATACCTTTATGTTTGTCTAATATTAATTTACTGTTTACAGGCCTCGGGTTTCCCTTCCTTATGTGTTATTTATGTTCATACAATACCAGAAACCTACCCACTGTTCTATACTATTGTCCTTTAGTCTTCTACTATTTACTGGACCCAGTATCAAGGTCTTTGTCTTGTTTGGACTGACACATACTGTTAATAGGGGAACAACAGAAGTGATTGCGTCATTAAGGGGCTGAGTTGCCCACTGTATACTTCCGGTGTTATCTTGTGTTTCTTACTGATAAATAGTCAGTAAAGCATCCTTTTTTGGGGATGCCTAGCTGGCCGTGGGGTCAGTGTGATTCGCTTGATAGCTAGGCGGAGTTGTCGTACGGAAGGTACGGGGTTCGAACCCTGGGTAAGCCACTCACGTCTGTTGTTTTTTCTGTTGTCCAAGTGTTCTACTTCTTTATTTCTTACGAGTGCCTGAAAACATACCTTTATGTTTGTCTAATATTAATTTACTGTTTACAGGCCTCGGGTTTCCCTTCCTTATGTGTTATTTATGTTCATACAATACCAGAAACCTACCCACTGTTCTATACTATTGTCCTTTAGTCTTCTACTATTTACTGGACCCAGTATCAAGGTCTTTGTCTTGTTTGGACTGACACATACTGTTAATAGGGGACAACAGAAGTGATTGCGTCATTAAGGGGCTGAGTTGCCCACTGTATACTTCCGGTGTTATCTTGTGTTTCTTACTGATAAATAGTCAGTAAAGCATCCTTTTTTGGGGATGCCTAGCTGGCCGTGGGGTCAGTGTGATTCGCTTGATAGCTAGGCGGAGTTGTCGTACGGAAGGTACGGGGTTCGAACCCTGGGTAAGCCACTCACGTCTGTTGTTTTTCTGTTGTCCAAGTGTTCTACTTCTTTATTTCTTACGAGTGCCTGAAAACATACCTTTATGTTTGTCTAATATTAATTTACTGTTTACAGGCCTCGGGTTTCCCTTCCTTATGTGTTATTTATGTTCATACAATACCAGAAACCTACCCACTGTTCTATACTATTGTCCTTTAGTCTTCTACTATTTACTGGACCCAGTATCAAGGTCTTTGTCTTGTTTGGACTGACACATACTGTTAATAGGGGAACAACAGAAGTGATTGCGTCATTAAGGGGCTGAGTTGCCCACTGTATACTTCCGGTGTTATCTTGTGTTTCTTACTGATAAATAGTCAGTAAAGCATCCTTTTTTGGGGATGCCTAGCTGGCCGTGGGGTCAGTGTGATTCGCTCAGCGAAAGCAGCATTGTTTTCGCTTATCTGAATATCTTGTGAACTCCCTTTGTGATAGAAGTGTCATTACCCTTCTACATCTCTGCCAAGAGTAATCTTGTGCGAAGGTAGACACCTTTGAAGGCCCATAGTAAATACTCTTGAGTTTTGGCCACTGTTGGACCACTACTGCAAAGCAGGGAAGGCAATACCATCACAAATTAGCTTTTTGATTCGTTATCATTTCTCACTTTTGAATTTTCCAAATTCTTATCTCCAGTTTTTCTATAAAGATTGAATTGTAGGGAAACAATTTATATGAAACGATTGTAATATCAGTTATTTATAGCATATGCTAACGATGCCAATAAAAAAATTGTTTTTTTATTCATGTAAACTAAGCCTTCTTTGAATACTGGTAGCTCCTAACATAAGCAAAGATAAAGAGAATAAATGCAGGAAAAGATAACAAGATTTTGCTTCAAGAAACACCACTACAAGATGTACGAGGGACGGTCAAAAAGTAATGCCTCGTAATTTTTAATTTCATTCAATAGGCAAGAAAACAGATAAAATTCACATTGAAATGTAGCCCCATGTATGAACTTAAAACATTTATTTCTCAATGTAGTCTCCGTTATTTGTTACAGTTTTTGTCCATCTTCGCACAAGGGCATGTATCCCCGCACGATAAAAATTTTTTTCCTTTTTCCTAAACCACTGGCGTACGGCGCGTTTAAGGTTCTCGGTGTCCTCAAAGTGATGTCCGCGAAGATCTTCTTTCAGTGGTCCAAACAGATGGAAGTCAGAAGGTGCAAGATCGGGACTGTAAGGGGGATGTGGTAATAATGTCCAGCCAAATTCTGCAATCGCATCAATGGTGCGTTTAGCGGTGTGTGGCGTGGCATTATCGTGCAACAGTAGTGCAGTTCTCTGATCTTTTAATGGGTAAAGTCGCCGAAGACGACCTCTAAGTTTCTTCAAAGTTTCAATGTAACGGTCTGCATTCACCGTGTTTCCCTGTTCCAAGAAGTCGAGAAGAATCACACCCTTCCCATCCCAAAACACGGAGGCCATAACTTTCCCTACAGATGGTGAACGTTTGAAATTCTTTCTTGTCGGCGATGTTGTGTGATGCTTTGCGTCAGCCATTGAGGATTGACCTACTTCAGCTTCGTCACAACGATGTACCGAACGTCGGACAGTGCTAACATCCACTGTTGAATCTCCATAAACATTCTTCAAACGTTCGTGGATACAAATTAGGGTCTCGCCTTCAGCATTGAGGAATTCTATGACATAACGTTGTTTTAACCGAACGTCTTTGGCAGCCATTTTTAAACTGTTACAGTGGTGCCACCTGTTACTGAAACAGGTTGGTAATGCTATACAGTGCAGAAGAGTGTTTGAGGAATCCTGGTAAATTTACAAATTGAACACCGATGCAGTATTTACATACATAAAAAATAGGAGGCATTACTTTTTGACCTTCCCTCGTAGAATCATACATATACTTTGGCAGCAATATAGACACAGTTGGCGGGACAGACAATGATATCAACATAAAAATACAAAAAGCTTGAGGAGCTTTCAATGTAATGCGAAATACATAGAGATTAAGCAAAGTCGAATTCAACACAAAAATCAGAATTTTCAACTGAATTAATACGGCTCTGAAACATTGAGGACAACAAAAAACAACGACAACAAAGTAATAGCCTTTCATAAATGAGTGCTTCCGTAGATTGGAAGGAATAAAAATAGTATGACAAGATCATCAACGTGGAACCGACGACAAGAACCAGACAAGCGCCAGTGGAACATGAGATGAGAAGAAAATGTTGGAGATGGATAAAGCACACACTGCAGAAACCTGTTGATAGCATTACAAGGCAGTCCTTGTTCAAGGTTCCCCAGGGTAAGAGAGGTAGATAGAGATCAAGGATTTAATATGAGGCCTTATTATTTCAACAAAACCTGAAGACAATACATATGTCTTATAATGCCTCGCTCTGTGTTGCTCCTACAAGTCTTTGAGGAGATAAAGAAAGAACAGGACGAATGAGACGAATTATTACAGGAAGAAGTGTAACCAATGACTGGAAAATACCAACACTGCCGGAGAAGAAAATAGAGCGAACCAAATTATGTGACACTATCTTCGTACCAACTGTGTTCTACGAGAGTAAACAGTGGACAGAAAAACCTCAGGTGTGAAAAATCACAACCTGTGAAGTACGCTACATGATGAAGCCAGTTGACATATTTGCGAAGGTGAAACACATTAGAAGTGGTACAAATAGAAAAAGACGTTTCAACTAAGACGTTTTTGACCCACAAAGAAAAAAAAAAAAAAAACAGAAACAACAGCAAATAAAATGGTGAGGGTATCAGATCATAATGAGAATTGAAAAACATCTCGTCCGCTCCACATAAATTCGTTTGTCTTTTACTATCTATTAGATATCGCAAAGAATACAAAATAATAATGGTGAATCAAGGAAGCGCCTGAAGCTTCTGTGAGGAGAAGGTACGTCATCAAACTGGGGCATCACCAGAGTTTCTGAGCAAGTTCAGTGTCAGCAGTGGAGGGATAAAGAACTAGAAAGAAGAGAAATATTTCTAGCGTGGGTTGAAGCGTAATTAGTACAATTTTTTTTTCATCACTACCTTCCGCTGTCCTTATGTTCTAATTTTCTGTTTCCTGAAGTTAATATCCATGACTATCACAGTTTCCCCTCTCATTATTTTTGTGTCAACTACTGGAGAAACTTGCTTGCACTTAATTAGTCTAGTCCCTGATCATAAGACCCGTAAGAATATTTGAGGTGGACGAGTTTTCTCTTCAGATCCTGGTAGGGCATGCCTAAAGGAAGGGTAAGTCTTGGGTAGACATCTGGCAACCCGGGCATAAGTTTTATAGGACGCCATTTTGTTTTTGGCATATACATGCAGTCGCTAGTATTGAATTTCGTAATTTTCTGTTCTTGTCAGTATACCTATACCAAATCTGACAGGTTTTTTTTGGATCCCTTACAAAATGTCGTATAAGATAAGACTATTTTTACTTCTCTGGGACCTTTGACTGTGAATATTCAAGGAAAAACCAAACAACAAAAAATGCATTAAAAAGAAGGGAATAGATGACAATATATTGGAGTATGAACATTAAATTGCATGTATTGGAAAATACATAAACGGTAGCAGGTTAGAAAACGTACTCATTGAAAACCACGTGTTTGGTCCAAAAGTAGCAGAGAGTGTCCTTAAAGGTAGCAGTTACGTACGGTCAGTGAAAGGAATGTTTTTGCTAGCAGAAGTGGTAGTGAGGCTTAAATGGAAAGCATTTGTGACTACGATTGAGGATGATGCTGGATTAGCTACACAAGTTGGTGATGTGCTCAAAGCTATGCAACACTCAACAACAGAAGATGCACAACTCAAGTTCCAAGAGCTGATCAAAACATCAGAAGAAACATTGAAATCGTTGGATGTTTTCACACAGGAACAAGTTAAGAATTCTGAGCAGTGCAAATATCTGGAGGGATTCTTGCATCTGATAAGTCTTTTAAAGAACCCCATAAGAGCAGACAGGGAGGAGAACTGTAATCTCTACCTGCAAACAGTGAAGGATGTCCTTCCAATTTTCAACATGTTTGATAGTCAACTATTTGAGATGGGGTTCACTGTTCTTTGAGCAAATGCTGAATCTTGAGACTCAACATCCTGAGGTATATGACCGGTTCAAAAAAGGTCATTTTGTTGTTTAAAGAACAAATTGAAAGTTTAATGCAATGGGTGTTGACATGGCTCTCGAAAAAGCAATAAACCGCTCTCAGAACTCAGCCGGAGGGATCATTGGCCAAACAAAAAAGAAAGGAATACATTGCTTAATTGGAGCTTGCTTACCATGAAGTCCTCCTCATCAGAAACACATTTCAAGGGCTGCTGAACATTACTCCAGTTGATTATGAGCTGATAATGCATCATGAGTTAACAGGAAGCCTCAGAAATAGAATCGAAGCCAACATCCAATAGATGCTCCAGTATGTTGAAAGCAGAGAAAATCCATACCTTGGAAAAGGTGAAGTTAGGCTTCAGAACATTCTAACAATGCATTTGTTCCATCATTGAATGCCACAAAGATGCTCAAATTTTTGACGACAGCACAAAATGTTTTCTTCATGTTTCGAGAGGAAAGGTATATAACCCGCTCAAAACCACTATCGGCACCTATTCATCAGTAAAAACTTTCCACTTTTCTAAGTGTAGCACAACCAGACATGTAGACAAAAAAGCAAACTGTGAAAAATGCCATCAAAGATCATTTGCAGGTTCTGAGAAAAGTTGATATTGCCAAGGAGAGAGGTATGATGTGACGAGTAGGGTGTATATGGGTGGATGTAGAAGATCAGACAACACTCATACACAGCTCGTCTAGCTCACTGTCTAATGCTTAATACACCAACTCAATATCAATCTCCGTGAATATATACTACTCGTCAAAAGTCAAGGGCCACCCTATTATTTTCAATACACTTTTATATAAGCGCATAGAATGATTAAATGAAGGAAGTTTTTAGTAAAAAATGGGTGCAATATCTTCCTCTGACAGTCCTCTATGCACGTTAAGCATAAAAACAACTCACCGACAACCATGGTGATCACGTGCAATTTGGTTTGCTGACCATAAATTCAACGTTTTAATCTGTTTTTTCAAACTTCCGTACAATCAAACAGGTGAAGTAATCGTGCTGATTGACATTCCACGTGCAATGGCGACTTTTCGTGAACAGAGTTCACTCTTAATTTGTTTTACAACCAGCAGACTTAGGGTAGTTTCATCACTTGCAAAAACCATGCCACCGAGAAGAAGTCTTGACACCTTACAAAGAATGAGGGCTATAGCGTGGGTTGAAAGTGGTTTATCTGTCCGTGAGATTGCTAGACGGCTTGCAGTGTCACACTCTATTATCCAAAGAATTGTGGAGAGATTTCAGGCCACAGGAAGTGTGGAGGATCGCCACCGGCCAGGTCGCCCTAGATGCACCAATAGACATGATGACCGGTACCTCTTGTTGTCAGCCCTGCGCCATCGAACAGTGACTTTTTCCACTCTAAGATGTCAGCTGAGACAAACTGTAAACGTTAATTTCAGTCAAAGCACCATTCGCAGACGTTTACATGAATTTGGACTGGCTGCTCGACGTCCTGCAGTCAGAATCCCTCTTACTCCTGCTCATCGCAGAGCCCGTGTTGCTTGGTGTCACGAGCACATCCGATGAACAAGGCAACAATGGAGTCAAGTTCTCCTCACTGATGAATCTCGCTTCACTGTGTCATTCAATGATGGCAGGATTCGAGTTTGGAGACGACCAGGAGAGCGATTTACTGATGACACAATTCGAGAGGTGGATCGTTATGGTAGGGGTTCTGTCATGGCCTGGGGAGGCTTCTACAGACACGGCAGGGCTCCACTCTACATCATCCAAGGCAACTTGACCGGCCCAAGATACCAGAACGAAATCTTAAGACCAATTGTTCAGCCTGCTCTGGAGGCCATAGGTGGTAATGCCATCCTCCAAGATGATAACGCTCGACCCCATCGAGCTCGTGTGGTGAATGAGTTTATTCAGCAACATGGGATCATCAGGATGGCGTGGCCAGCTCATTCACCTGACCTTTCTCCGATTGAGCACCTCTGGGATGTCCTTGGTCGAAGATTGTCAACAAATCACCCCTTGCCAATGGATGTTGCACAGGTGACTGCATTTCTGCTTCAGGAATGGCAAGCTGTTCCTCAGGATACTCTTCGGACCCTTGTGGACTTGATGCGTCTACGCTGTCTTGAATGCCTTGCTGCAAACGGTGGTCATACCCGATTTTGAAATGTCTATTTGTCCAATATCTATTGTGTGACTTTTGACAAGGTGGGTGACACACTTCACAGCTTCATTGCGTTTGAATGTGAGTTTCCATTTCTTTACGTGACATGTCAATTTGGTATTCAATAAATGCCGTTTTGACTGATACCAATTACGTTTATATCAGATTTGTTTTATGGTTTCAACCAAGGTTTTTCTAAGTGGCCCTTGACTTTTGAGGAGTAGTATATCATAACACAAAAAAGTCACAATGGGCGCAGGGTCATTACAATCTGTCGTGGTTGAGTTTGAGTGTAGAGTATTTGTCGAGTTGGACAACAGTAGTGAAATCGACAAGGGATAGTGGACTGACAGAGTTATAGATTACACACACAGAAAGGTGTAAATAGGAGATGGACTTGAGACAACCTGGAAGAAGTTTTATCAAAAATGATCTCTCTCTCCAAGCCTCAACTCACTTATGTCTGTCTAAGCACCTCCTGCTCTCACTCTTTTCTCTTATCATACATAGAGATTATAGTAAAGAGCAAAAAACAAGTTACTTATGGACGGAAAGGTCGTGAACAGCGTATTAATAAAGGTGTAAACTTTATTAAATGAAGAAAAGCATGGAATTAATGCATATCATCATACACAGCATAAATTACATCAATAATCAAATAATCATCAATAGTCATCAATAATCATATACACCAAAAACCACACACAGATCACCATTCATAAAACCTGTAGAACACAGAGAGATAAATAAATCGAGTGTCAGTCCGTCCGTTTTCGGGGACCATATGAAATAGCTCCAGTAAGTGGTTTTTTCGTACATATCCTCCATGGGTGATGGAATTAACCTGAATAAAATCACTGTATAGGCGCTATCATTGGTGATTCCTCCCTAATTGCGCGAGGTGGTCTGGAAGACTCTATTTATCTCCTGCTGATCGAATAAACAAACTGAGCGACAGCCTGTCCGCGGTCGTGGGACCAAAAGCTAGCTCCAGAAAGTGTATTACATGTAGATCCTTCGTGAGGGACTAGCCTACAAAACTTTCCTTGTTGGTGCTAAACGTTGGTGACCTCTAATGGCGTGAGGGGGGCTGGAACTCTGTCTATCTTTCTTGCTGGCCAAATAACCGAACTGAGCGACAGCCTGTCCGCGGTCGTGGGACCAAATGCTAGCTCCAGAAAGTGTATTACTTGTAGATCCTTCGTGAGGGACTAGCCTACAAAACTTTCTTTGTTGGTGCTAAACATTGGTGACCTCTAATGGCGTGAGGGGGGGCTGGAACTCTGTCCATAGATGGCTGCTCATACGTGCGAAGTTCTACATAGACCCAGAAATACACCAGACGAAGTTACTTGAGGACAAGGCAGTCCCTAGCGCTCTTATCCGGCGCTTTTGACCTTTCGTACTAGGCAGTAAATCCTGGTTGGGCTTGTTTGACCCTGGCTTGGCTGAGTGCCCCGTTTAGGCACACAAAGGCTTGGTGCTATCAGATTCTGCTATAGACATGCTGGGCGGTTTTGGATATTCTGGAAGCCGCAATGCTCTGACTGGTAATCCAATAGGCGAGTAGAGAACTACTACTGCATTCGATGTTTCCAGATTTAGCGTTGGCTCGTTGCATTGCGTGAGCTTAACTTGGCGTTGACAAAAAGGTTTAGGTTCAGGAATGGGGGTTGACGACTCGTGATGCTAGATGTACTCAGAATCCCTCTAGAACGAAGAGAATGGGACATTCTTCGCCTGACTGGAGACTTGACTCTAGCAATTCGGTATCCCTGAAACCCGAGAAAATGCCAAGAAATAGGCACAAAACATTTAGTTCTGTGTTAATGTTTGCCTTATTTCCATAATGGTCTATCTGGGGCCAGGAAATATTCACGAGTGTGTTGGCTTATTAAACCAATCTACTCTTATAGTTTACCAATAAACACCTGGCATGCATATTTCTACAGATGTATCGGCATGTAACGTAATAAGAGTAGACAGAGGTTTCTCTTAGAGACTACATCAAAAGACAACAGAAATCGTGCGAAAGTTCCCCAGGTAGAGAAATGCATAACATTATGCTCTATCTTGTCTAAGGGGCGAAAACCCAAAGCTTGACCGCGATTGTTATCTTCCCCTGAAACAGATCACACTCGTTACCCAGGCCTCAAAGGGTACCAGCCGCTCGTCATCAAAAGACTTAGAGCGACCAGAGAAATTCCCCCTTTTCGGACCACAGGTGAGTTTAGATAACGTTACGTTACCGCTACGCTGGCCGCTACAGGCCGGAACGTAAACACCTCGGGTGGGATTTGAGAAGGAGAAAAATGTAGGTAGAATATGAAAGAAACGAAAATACAAAATGTCTCGAAAAACAGAACATTGAAAGAGTAATAACATTGAGACGAGATGGAAAAATAAATTAAGTCACTGTCTACGTGACACAATCATTGGAGACATAACAAATCCCGAGTATTCTACAATCACTCTGATTCTCGGAATATCTACAGCCACAAAATAGGATACTTCATAAATCGACTGCACAACTCTGGCCCTCTAATCGCGCACAACTATAGACATCCACCCTTCTCTTCTCTACGCTCTTCGCTGTCTCTTGTCTACTGTCTACTCTCTATTGACTCAACTCTCTACTGACCTAACACACACTCTCTCTGACTGACCCCTTTCATCCGTATTCACCAAACACATGAAAACCTTCCACACTCCACTGAGCTTCATTCACGCATTACGATAGTTAGCAGCTTGTCTTAATCTCTGCTCACAACATTGCTTGTAACTAAAATATTACAAGGCAAGCATACCCAACTCAGAACAACTAAAATGACTAATTAAACTCTCGCTGGAGCATGGGAACATTCATACATGCAAAACACCCTCAAAACACTCCGTGACAAATGACAATGGCAGAAATTCTTACCTACGATTTTTCACCTTCATCTTTATTAGATGAGAATGGTGCTACTACCAAACCCATGAAGTCTCAACTCATGTCTGAGTTGACTAAAAAAATTAGATACCACAAACAGAAATTTCCAAAAAGAGCATACCCTAAAAACCAGTGTTGTTGTTGATGTCATCAATCAGTTGCGAAGGTTACCAGTTAAGGGAAACGACACATTTGAAGACCTGTTTACAATCCGTGACAGTAATTTGAATAATGTCTGCAAATTCAGTCGTGTTGACTTTTTTTTTGACATCATTAATCAAAAATGCTGAGAGAGAAAGAAGGTCTTCTGTGCAACTAGTACCGTTGACTTCCATTACTACCACTACGAAGCTTCCTGTACAGATGGCACGATTTTGGGCGTCAGTTGACAACAAAAGTTTGATTCAATGTACCCTGAGCGAGTTTCTGAAGACGGTATCAACTAGTCGACAGTGGGAAACTATCCTTAGCGACGTAAAATGGTAAAGGTAAAGGATCCCGTTACACGCTCATTGAGGCATATTGGGAATATGGTGTTACGCCCATAGTTTCTTGACCATCGGCACACTAGTGGTGATGTGGTCAGCATCCCTATGGCAGCCTTAACCTTCCCAGAGTTGCTCTGGTACCCAATTCCAGAGGCTGGGTCGACCCCGGAGCCGTCTGCGGTCTAAAAAATCCCACCTCAACTGGGGATCGACCCATGGACCACTGAGCTAGGAAGCTAGTGCACTAACCACTGTGCTACCGCGGCTCCTTAGCGATATGTTGCTTGAAAAAGGACCTACTCCGGCGTTAGCAATAAAAGATGAAAGCTTCACAAAAATCAAGGATACTCTTCAAGTAACTGTTGAGGAGGCTGACTTACGTTTATTCCTCATGTTTTTCACGCTGTTAAACAAGGGTTGCAGCGTGTCGTTGTGCTTTCAAACGACACCGATGTGTTTGTGATACCTATTCATTTCTTCAAGTTTCTTAATGAAAATGGACTCTCTGAACTATGGATGAGAAAGTCGGCATTAGATATCATACCAATCCATACTCTTGTAGACAAGATAGGTGCTACTATAGACGTCCTTCTTGCTACCCTTTTTCTTACAGGATCTGAAGTAACCAGTAAGATAGGCACCAATGTGTCATCGCTCAAGGCAGAACCAGAAAAGTATCTGCACAACTTTGTTAGGCGTCTTCCACCAAGTACTCAATCCTTTAAGTTTGCCGAGGAATACTAAAACCAGGCTCTGAGCAAGACATGTGCAAGACATTTGACGCACTTCGATTTGAAATTATGACCCAAGCTAGTCTTCCAAAATTACAAGGCCTACCTTGTATATATAGTTAAGGAAATCGAAGATGTTCTTCCAAGAAACAAACAAAACCACTCGCTAGTGGTTTGGGTAGATTTGGAAAAAGCTTTTGATAAAGTATTGAAAAAGGAATTGAAAGTCAAGAGGCATAGAAGTGGTGTGTGTGGGCGAATGTACACATGGATTGGCCACTACCTTGAGAATAGAACCACCAGAGTACAGCTACAAGGACAGACTAGCAAAAAGTTTTTATTATAGCTGGGGGTCCCACTAGGCAGAGTCCTGTCACCTACACTGTTACTGTATACATAAATGACATAACAGAAAATATTTAAAAAATAATAAACAATGCCTATTTTGCAGATGACAGCCTTGTGGATCTTTGAAGAATATATCACTACTGCAAACATTCGGATGCAGCAAACACTAATATCACTGGAAGAGTGGGCCATAACATGGCCCTTGAAGATAAATGAAGGGAAAATGTCACGCGTTGCCTCCCTTTTACTCTGCAGTGATGGTCCAGCAATGGCCAAAACCTAGGGTATCTAATTTGGGTCTTAAAAGGACCTGTATATACCTTCGCACAAGATTACTCTTGGCAGAGAAACAGATAGAAGGATGATGATGTTTCTACCTCGAGGGAGTATTCACAAGATATTCAGAAATCAAGAACAACGTTGAATGTGTCTTCGCACAGTTAACTTATTTTCTGCCCCACAACTTTTGTGAAGAGATATATTGTATGATTTAGCTCGTTCAAGCCCCCAACTGATTTAATTCAGTGACATTTTAATTTAGTAGCTCTGTTTTAAGTGTATTTAAGGTGAATGAGACATGCGGGTGCAGTACACTCAAAAGGATTAAATCAATTAAAAATTTATATGTATACAAATAACACATTTAATAATCAATTATATTTAACAGTGTAAAATGAATTATACTTTTTTTTAAAAAAGGTTGTCATCACAGGGTAATGTTATGGATATTGAGGGAATTGTCTGAAAGCTAAGTTGGCAGCTTTTAAGTTTGTACTTAGCTGCCAGTAAATACTTGTTGGTTTCTGTTCCAGGCGATGTTTAGTTTTTTGCAGATTATGGACTGATGCACTCTCGTCACTGGTCAAGTGTGGAGGTTGTGACACGTTCCCAGAAATATTAGGGAGTAATCACGAAGCTGGTTCAGCGTCTTCAAGACCCGTCTGATGATGGTGTCTAGCGTTGACAGAAGGCCACTTAAACCACACACGTTGTTCCAAAGATAGTACCCTCAACTGGTACCACTGATCCAACATCTCTTTGGGAATATTGACTACTGGCTCAGAGAAATAGTTAAGGCAAATTGTTTAAGATGCCTCTCACACGCGGTCTGGGGTATTACTTTACACTAGGTTCCCACTCTGACTTGTGTTCAGATTCCTAGGATTCCGGCTTGCCGTGTTAATTTAGGCAGAGTTTTCCTGGGATGTAAGTCCACAAGATGCGCAAACAAGGTCCTGTCCGATAAATGGAATTCTGATCCTATTCCTTACTCTGGCTAGCTGGCTGTGTTCTTGACGAGGTGAACTTTGTGACGAAATCAGTTGTGCCCTTTTCATCAATTTCGTTCTCTTCTGCATTGGTTAAATTATTTCTTCATTTTCCTCACTCATCGTCCTATTATTTGGCATATTTTATGCACCCACATTTTTGCTCTGACCACTCCCTAGACTTGTTTACGTTTCACCAGGTGAATCGTATTATTACAAGGCTAATTAGACAGGTCAGTGGATAATACTTTTATCACTTATGTCTTCTAGCCAACTTTGATAGACACGATCTCTGTTGACACAAGGTGGTCGAGCACGATCGATGGAAAGAAAGTCAGATTGGCTGCCTAAGAAATCCGTCTGAGGGATTTACACAAAGACAGGTGATAATATGTAATCACTTCCACTGGACCATCTCTGTAGCAATAGTACGGACCACCTATCAGAGGAGACAATATGGGCGCAAGGCATTAGCAAGGAAATACGTTCACCGATGTGTTTGTGAGTTTGTACAAATACAATCGGATGTATTAGCGCCATATTTGAAAAAGGTCACGAGTTTAAATGTTAACATTGATATTTTAAAACAGGCGGAGGATAGTAAGGATTTAACACCCCGACCCACATAGTTCTAAAGAGCTTACCATTGGTTTAATTTGAGAGCCGGAATAGACTTTAGATTTCATCGGCAAGTTGGTCTAAAGTACCAATCTGGGACTAGATCTGAGAACTGGAAATATAATCTAGCTAAATCGAAGACACAAATCAGACTGCATCGCAGCGTCAAGTTAGCAGCTCCCAGTAGCCAGAGAGAAGGATCGGACAAAGTATTCCAGAATGAATAGTGACAGATCAAAGTATTTGGGTGTCTTTATAATTTAAAAGAGAACCCGCATTTTTCAATACCAAGACTGGAAACTTAAGGAATCAGAGCACCAGTCATAAGAGGAATACAAAAATTTCCAAGACCAAGTGTTCAAAGCATCTAAACAAAGTTGCTGTGTCCATTCATCTGTGCCAGGAGACTGTGTTCCTAAGTTGTGAACATATATTTTACAAAAGTGAATGTGACATGTTACTAGCTAAGTGGTTATACAAGTCATACGAGGCTGGCAACCAACCTCAACATATGGAAATAGTATATTCATAAACCACTACAGCAGGTGCTGATGATTGCTTCTTGCTAGTCGTTCAGAAAACCGACAGCAGAGGTAGTCCCAGACTCCGGATGGAGCAGTGAGTAAGTGAATGATGATTACATCTCATGTGCACAGCGTGTATAGTACCATTTTGTGAGAATATGGAACTTGTTAATTGTAATTCAGGCAAGTCAGTGCACTCGCGCTGTCCAGACACATTTTCCCCATTTAAGTGACCAGAAGAATAGCGTTGATTTCTAAATCATATTCCCTGAGTTATACTGTGTATACTTAGGGAGAATAATTATTCAGAGAGGCTAACATTGGTGGATGGACAGCGAGATAATGCGTCTGTTAATCTGCAGCCTACAAATGTACTTAGCAGAGGTATTTGTTCTTTTGTTTTTCATAAAGTTCGTGGTTCGAAGCTACAAGACGGTTCTTAATACCAGACCAGTTTGAAGTAAGAATCTTCGCCACTATCTTGCGATTTAAAGAGCTGGGTTCGACACCAACTATCTACAGTGGACACGTTGTGAAGACACCCATCTTGACATTAGGAGTGAAGATCATCTAGACGCCTCTAAAGAATTGTCCTCATCACAAAAAACCTGACAACGACCCATTGCAGTACTCAGCAAGTTAAGTCTTTTGTAACAGGCACACAACGGACACTATTAACCACCAGTCCTCAATTAAGTCTCAGTGAAGACAAATATTTAAAACCTCTAAAATCATCTTCTTTCATATTTATTTAAATTTGTTAAAGACTAAGTAATTATTAAATTTGTTATTTGTTATTTTACAAATTCATAGTTGATTCAGTTCTTATAGATAAGAGAGCGCCTGTATGAACGAAAATCTTTAATAGTATATATACATATCTTTGCAGCCATGGAGCCAAAATTAATTATAAAATGAATTTCGCTGGATTAAACCAGCTCGAACAAGCCAAACCATTGCTTAAATCTTCACAAAAGGCACCGGATCAGATATAAGTTAATAGTGCTCTGCCCTATGCAGCATTGTTCTTGACTTCTGAATTATCTTGTGAATACTCCGTTGTGATAGGAGCATCATTATCCTTCTATCTACAACTCTGCCAAGAGCAATCTTGTGCGAAGGTAGACACCTTGGAAGACCCATTTTAGATACTCTTGAGTTTGGCCACTGGTGGACCACTACTGCAGAGCAAAGGGCAGGCAAATCCCGTGACAAATTTCACAGTGCTCTAAACCGGCGAAGGTTTCAGATTATATTGCAACTTTCGTCGCACGCAATTGGTTGTTACAATCTGACCACGCCCCAATCAGAAGTGTTGCTTATAACATCTAGAATTGTCCAGCCAATTGTATTCAATCATGCGTGTTATGATAACTTTCCGCTTGGAATTTTCTGTGTGACTCATACGTTTGTGAAATTCAAACGGTCAATCTCCATATAAGGTAGTGCGATTTTCCGTCTAGAATTATCACATTTACAACTCACAACTTCCTGAATTTATTACTGATCATATCTTCCCGGAAGCTATTACTTCTTCTTCGTACACTCTCAGACGTCCACTTGAATGTTCTCAAAGAAAGCAGTAGTCAGTTTGAGGCTATTTGAATCCCCGTAAAGCTTTTCCACAAAAGGAGCTGGCGTCGGCCATATGCACTGGAAGCTATTACAACATTTCGTCTCTCAGGTGCGTGTCTACAATATGTCACCATGTGGATAATTTACTGCACTGTACCTGTGCAAACAAACATTCATCGTGTGACCATCTGGGTTGCGTTCTCTCCGTGAGATGAATTAGGAAATCACAATAGCCAAATCAGCGATAAGCCGCTCGCGGGGCGATCCACGTGTTAGTACAGCGCGCCCATGTTTGGTACATGAGAATTTTACCAATATGACTGTCGGTCAATATTCCATCACCTGTCTACCCTCTCAGCAGGGATGATCGGGTAAACGGACATGACGAATTATTACAGGAAGAAGTGTAAACAATGACTCGAAAATACCAAATATTGTCCGAGGTAGGACAACGTGAAGAGCACAAAATGAATTACGGGATGGCACAATAAATGAAAAACTTCGAGGTCATTCTGTGAGAGAAAACAACATACACAGTGTTTTCCCTCTCAAATAAACCACAGAGCTCCAAACTAGTGCTAAACGGAGAAAATCTACCTTTAAATAAACATCAAAACAACCTACGCATTACTTTTGATCGCCATCTGACTTGAAAAAAAAGTTGACAGAAACCGGATGAGAGCAAGGCAGAGAATGGCAATTATGAAAGAACTTGCTGGAACAGCGTGGGGTGTAGATGATACAGTTCTAAAGACGTTATACGCAGAGTGGGTGAGACCAGTCCTAGAGTTTGGCATTGCAGCATGGGCAACAGCAGTTAAGTCAAACTTCGATAAAATCAGCAGACTCCAAAATCAAGCAATGATAATTATAACAGGCGGCGCGAAGACAACACCTGAAACAGAACTCGAAAAGATTACATTCCTCCAGCTAATGGAGGATAAAAGAGACAGCATGGCTCAGCAACAAGCTGAACAATTCAAGAGATTAACAGATCATCCAATGTGGCATAGAATGAATGCTCTTAGAAGGCAAAGACTCAAGCGAAGCAACTTTATATACCGAAGCACATTAAATACGCACCACTATTATATATACTGATGCCGAGAAGATGGAAAAAAAAGTGTGGGAATGGATTTTCCCCGTGTTTGTCATGAGGTAGAGAATGAATGGCTGCTGGAATGGAAAATGCATGATTCAACCCACGGGTTTGTGTACAGACTACATGAAAACAATGAAAGTTACACGTGCAACACGATTCCCAACAGCTATGACCCTGAAAATGTATACGCGTTGTGGCAGTATACTCGGTATAAAAAGGCCGTTGAGACAAAACACCCAGTACATGTGCTTGAAATGCCACGACTATCTGAAAATGACCGCCAACGAGCCATTGGTATGTTGGATACCGGAATGAGCTCACGTGCCATTGCAAGAAGGATGAATTGCCACCACAGCACTATTGTACGTCTCAATGAACGTTACGGAACCACTGGCAGTGCCCCGGATAGACTTCGGAGTGGCCAACCACGAGTTACTACCCCTGCGCAAGATCGTCATATTGTGCTGAGTCACCTAAGGAATCGTTCTCTCCCGGCAAGTCAAACAGCAAGAGCAATAGTGGGTAGACGTGGGCAAGTCTCTCGAATGACAGTCATACGACGACTCAGAGATACAGGCCTTACTGCAAGACGACCTTATGTTGGGCCAAACTTGACTCACATACATCGTCAGCAGCGCCTGCAATGGGCAGAGCAACATGTCAGATGGACTAGACTGCAGTGGAATGCTGTCCTATTCACAGACGAGAGCAGATTAAACATATCCTTTGCTGATGGACGTATGCGAATTTGGCGACGGTGTGGAGAGCGCTTTGCAGATTGCTGTGTTCGTCAGCACAACCGATTTGGAGGTGGCAGTATTCACATTTGGGGAGGATTCAGTTTTCACCATCGCTTGCCTCTTCACGTCTTCCGTGGAAATGTTAATGCTGTGACATATCGAGATGAGGTTCTGGATGCATTGGTTGCTCCTGCGTTCACAAATTATCCAGACTTGCAGCTTCTCCAGCAGGATAACGCACGTGCGCACACCGCATGCATTACGCAGCAATATCTACAGCAGCAGAACATTGTGACGATTGATTGGCCTGCCCTATCACCAGACATGTCCCCTATAGAACATCTGTGGGACGAGCTTGGACGCAGAGTCTACAGGCAAGGTTTTCCAGCTCGAAGCTGCTCTTACACGTGAATGGGACTTGATTCCCCGGAATTTCCTTCAGAGACTTGTGCGTTCCATGCGCAGCCGCTGCCAAGCTTGTTTGCAAGCACACGGTGGACATACCAGATACTGTGGATAGTGTGAATGAATTTTTTTATTGGTTGCATTTTTGGTTTTCTCCCTTGCCTGCACAGAATGCAATGAATTTCATAACAATCAAATGTACAAATTAATGACCAACATGGATTCATAGGAAAATGAATAAAGATTCCAAATATGTAAACTTGTAAACACTTATATTTACATTTCACACTCTGTTCCAGGATTATACAGGTGGTGCGTTTTTAATGTGCTTCAGTATAGAATCAACCAAAACACAGATAGAGCAGTTTCACATAAATGACAAAAAAAGCTGTCGGTGGCAACATAACAATTCTCAAATAACTTCAGAGCAGAGGCAGAGGCCTTGAAAACTGCAGCAGAGGTTATAATGACATAAGAAAGCACAGAGAGACCAGTTGCTTTCTTTACCGACGCACAATCAGTAATTGCAACGCTGAATAGCCAAAATAATGCAGACCTGGATGACCTAAGAATAATGCTCCACAAACTATGTCAACGATTCAAAAGTGTTGTTATCCAATAGATCCCATCTCATTGTAACGTCACCAGTAATGAAGAGGCTAATGGATTGGCAAAGGAAGGCTACCTCAGCCTGATTTAAGCAAAACTTTCGAGGAGGCAAAGAGTTTTATCAGAATTAGATACAGAAACAAATGGGATGTAGAGCATCCACGTCACACACAAAATGATGCATACTACCAGCTCAACAGAAGAGAACAAGTGGTAATCTTCAGACTCCGCACTGGCCAGAACAGATTGAGATACCATCTATTCAACAAGCTAATGATAGGAACTACCGATCAGTGTAACCGTGGCACTGCTAAAATGACTGCTGAACTGCTTCAAAGTTGCCCAACATACGCGGAACAGAGAAAGTGCATATGGCCGACAATAGTACCATTCGTGGAAAAACTCTACGGAGATTCAAATAGCCTCAAGCTGACTACTGCTTTCTTTGGAAACATTGAAGTAGAGTCTGAGAGTGTACGAAGAAGAAGAAGATAGGCAAGTTTCCATTTATGACATATGCCAGGAGTTACCGCATCAGTTTTGGACGTTTTTAGATAAAGAATCGGTGATTACTTGTTTACAACGTAGGACAAATTCAGACCGGGATAAATATTCATGTTAAGCGATAAAAGTTGCGCAAAGTTCAATTCTTTCTTTGTCGCTTCAGGCCCCCCCCCCCCCCCTTCCCCCCCCCCCCCCCCCCCCCCCCTTCCTTTCCTCCGGAACAACGCTGGACATTACGACATAGGTTGAAGGGAAAAGAAGCTTTTCTAACCTAAGCTGGCCATAAGAAGACCTTACCTATGCAGCGCAATACTCACTTTATTAAGTCAAAAAGTGAAAAGTTAAATAAACATCTAGAAGGAAGTGGAGACGGAATTGTCACATCTGAGGAGGTTCCCGTTAGGACGTCACCACACATTTCATAACATGGAATCTACACAGAACCGAAAAGTACAGTCATGTACAGTATACTCCCGAAATGCTCAAAAAAGAAAATCAACCACACTTGACCCGTTTTCTTTTCTTGGGATTTAAAGGAAGAGCGTGCTGTGTGAAAGTGTGAGTGTGTGTGTGTGTATTGTGTCTCTGTGTGTTTGTGCATAAAAGTAAATGGGTAACGGTAAATGGCAAACGCGGCGAAGCTATGTGAAATCTCTTTAGCCAGATACCATGTCATTCCTTATTGATCAGTCTTAAAATGAAAGACGTGACATTTGAAATTGATCTGCGTGTATTATCTCCAGTCATTTCAATTCAATTATAAAGTCCTCCATCTATTTCTGCTCAGACGATATATCCATTTCAGTTTTTGTAGAGCATTCTCCACCGAATGTATTGTTTCTGATTGATGGGAAGCTTTATCAACTTTATGGTCAAGATGTAATCCAGTGAGTAAAAGGCGATCTTGGCCACGGCTCATGTATGTATAATACACAGCCGCCCCTGATTTGACACCTGTGAGTGCATGTGCCATTGAATACATTTAACTCCCATTTCTTTAATTTTCTTCTGATATGTTTATCGGCTACAATTTATTTCTGCGCATGGAAACAGTTATTAAATTTTCGGAACAGAACCATAGCTTTAGTCTCCAAGACGTCATGCATGTGAACTTGGTGCAGAATAATCTGATCACAAAGAAATTACAAAGTCGTAAATAAGGTGATCTGTAGCTTTTATAAACGGGTGCTTGCGTAGAATAGAAGGACTGAAATGGTATGACAAAGTCACAAATGTGGAATTGATGACAAGAACCAGACAAGTGCCAGTGGAACAAGAGTTGAGAAGAAGACGCTGGCGATGGACAGGACACTCATTGAGGAAACCTGTTGATAGCATTACAAGGCAGTCCTTGTTCTGGAATCCACAGGGAAAGAGAGGCAGAGGTAGATAAAAAAACACTTGGAGAAGAGAACTGGATACAGAGGTAAAAAGATGAGGAAAACATTGAAAGAACTTGAGCGGATGGCACAGGACAGGTGTTATGATTAAAATTCATAACGATTGTGCCTATTATATGGTTAGCTCAACAGGGCTCTTTCTTTGTTTTTTTATACGGGTCACTGATAAAGACAGGTGAGTGACGTTAAGCCGATATGAACTGACTGCCTACGGTATTTCGTCTACTGCATATTATCTGCCATTATATGTTGGCCTGAACTATTGTATGTGGAGCTGCGTGCAGTCTTAAATAAATTGTATATCGTCCATTTCGTCAGTTGTGACTCAAATAATTTTGAGTGGTGTTGGCTGGTTGCGGTGTCTGAGAGATTTATTACCCTAGACGTCATCTTGGCCACAGGAACCATCCTGTTATTAAATATTAACATTAATAATATAAAAGACACGTAACAGCCCTAATTTTGGAGGCTTTAAGCCGGGATCTGAACATATGATGTTGCAGCAATTTTTCAAGTCGGTGGGCTACATTTTCTGCATGGGCAGAATATTTTTCAAGATGGCGGTGATCGGCTACAAGCCGGATTTCTAAGTCTAACCCTGGTCAAGCACTGTATGTGAATCGTCATTCCCTGAGCCAGAGGTTGAAGCCAGGAGGAATTTTTTTTTTCTTAGAGCAGATAAGTATATTTACTGATAAATACAGTGTGTGGCTTGAAGAATCTCATTTGGCAGGGTTCTTTTTTTATATGTTATATGTGTATCTGTATTTACATGTCTGTGAGATAGGGGGGTTGGTTGGCGATGGAACCATTAATTCACAATAACAATCCCATGGTCGTGAATTATTGGTTGGTCTTTAGGTTTGGTTCATGATTTTCTCAAATAGTGGGGCCGGCATTACAAAGTTGTGTGTTTACTGCTACTATTGAACTTATCATTACCATTTCTGCTAGCTGTTTTGCCCTGTTTATTTTTTATTTTGTATTTGTTGTCAGGTTAATTGTATTTTATCTGGTTTATTCTCCATTATGGTTTGTAGATTTGTTTATCTAATCTTGCTATAATTCAGTTATTAGATGTATTATATGTTGTAAAATTGTGCTTGTATTGTCATAAGTGTGGTAGAGCCAATTTTTTTTCATTTTTCTACAATTCATAAATTTCTGCCTTGGTTTATTCATTAGAATTATCTTGAGTTGGCTCTTTCTACTGTAATATTTTATACTGTAATTTGGTTGGTATCTTTATTTTTTTTTTGCTCTTACAATAACATCTATAATTTCATGCAGTTGATTGATATTGAGTGGTGAAATAATTGTTGCTAATGCTGCTCATATTAAATATATATATTATTTGAATTATTATTGGACAATTTGGAGTCACAATAATATAGAATTATGGCTACCTTGGAGTATTTTGTAAAGATTGGAAAGGAATTTGGTATGGAAGGTGAAGCTTTAAAAATATTTGCATTCAATGAGCATGCAAAGGAAATAAATAGGTTAGAATACGTGGCAAGAGAACAGAGATTTAAATAGAGAGGATAAGATGAGAGCGGAAGAATTAGCTGAGAAGAGAAGACAGGAAGAATTAAAACTTGAGGAAAAGAAATTGAAACAAGAACTTGAGGAAAAAAAATTGGCACATGCACATGCTCAAAATATGGCAGAAATTGAATTGGAAAAATTAAAAGTTCAACAAAAACAGGCTAATCCATCAGGTGAGGAGGCTGAAAAAAAGACCACGCCTCTACTTTTAAACTACATTTGCCCAAATTTAATTCTAATATCGACAACATTTCATACTTCTTAAATAGGTATGAGACATGTTGCCAAGAGTTTAAGATTGATAGAGCTACATGGCCTAGCAGGTTGATGAGTTTGTTGGTGGGTGAGGCTCTTACTGCAGTCTGCACCATGGATGATCATACAAGAAATGATTATGATGCTGTGAAGGCTTTGTTACTAAAAAAGTATCAACTGGAGGAAAATGGGTACAGATTAAAACTGATATCATTGTTGCCTGATTCAGCTAAAGATTTTGCTGAATTCATTTCATAAATTTAGCTTTGCTTTTCTAGATGGGTTGATTTGTCAAAGATTGATAAAACTTCTGAGGGGCTGACTGACTTAATTTTAAGAGACAAAGTGCTGTCTTTAGTCAGTGGTGACTTTTTATCCTTTTTGCAGGAGAGAAAGCCTGAGACATTGGCTGCTGTAGAAAATCTGGGACGACAGTACCAAGTTGCACATCCTGGAAGAAATCTTGGCAAGAATAACATAAAGCATTCATTGCCAGTGGCATCAGCTAGAACTATGTTATATAATCCACCCAGACAAAGATCTTATAGCATCGACAGAGATTTTCGATTTAATCGAGATAATAATACTGGATCTTTCACAGGGAGGTACAATTTTAATAATAGGTCACAACAACCTCAAAGGAATTTCTATTCATATAATGATGGATATATACCTCATCAGTCATCTTTCAGACCTAACAGGGATTGGAACAGAGGTGGATATATTTACCAGTCAAACAGAGGCCAAAGGTCAGGTTATAGAAACAATGACAATTATTACAATAACAGAAGTTCTCAACAGAACAATAACTTTCGACGTTCTAGAAATCCTGAACGTTCTAATGCAGTTGTGCATCAAAGTGACGATAATATAGGTCAAAATAACAATGTTGTTTCTCATGCAAGTGCATGCAGTGTAGACTTATCCAATAGTACAAATTGTTCTGAATGTAATTCCTTGTTTAACTACAGGGAGTTCCTAGGCTCCTGTGTGGACATCCTTTGCCAGTCATGTCCTCTTATGATGGGACAGGTTCACTAGTGTTTAATAGGGGTTTTGTTAACAACCAACTTGTTTCAGTGCTCAGGGACACTGGATGCACTACTGTTGGAGTGCGCAGGTCGTTGGTGGATCGATCTGATTACACAGGCAAAGAAGTCAAGTGCATTACTTTTGGTGGCACAGTGGAATATTATCCGACGGCGGAAGTATTCTTGGATACCCCTTATTTTACTGGGAGGACTCTCGTGTGCCTGTTGGACAAACCAATTGCTGGGATAACCCTTGGAAATATTCATGGACTTCACGAATGCACTAATGATGATATTCTAACGTGAGAACAGCAACATTTGATTATGGCAAATGCTGTCACGACTAGAGCTCAGTCTCGTGCAGAAGTGCATGAACATGTTCCAATGGAGAATGTTGTTGATGAGGGAATGAATGATGAGATGGTGACTGATGAGGTGATAAATGATAAGGAGGGGGTAGATGAGGATGATTCATATGTTGAACTTACTGACAACGAATCATTCATACGGATGCAGAATGATGATGATTCATTAAAAAAAATTTTCATGTTGCCAAGTCTGATGATGTGGTATATAATGATAATTCTGTACACTGGTACACATTAAAGAATGGGATCTTGATTCGAAATTTCCAAGATTCCACGTCAGTAAAGAAACAAATTATGGTACCTACTAGTTTCCGCCCATTTGTCTTACGGCGTGCTCATGATGTTAATTGTGCAGGGCATTTAGGGATTGCCAGGACAAAACAGAGGGTTTTGTCTCATTTCTTTTGGCCTGGGGTGAAAAGAGATGTAAAAATCTTTTGTCGCACGTGCAAAACTTGCCAAGATGTGGCTGCTAAACGACCAAAGCATAATGCGCCTATCCAGGCGTCTGACATACCATTGCCTCCTTTCGCAAAAATGGCAATCGACCTAATAGGTCCACTACCAGTCACGTCAGCTAGAGGTCATTGTTATCCTCCTAACATGAATTGATACATGCACACGCTGGCCAGAGGCTATTCCTCTCAAAATAATATCTACTGTAGATGTTGCTGACGCACTATTTTTGATTTTTAGTCGATTGGGGTTTCCCGAAAACATATTATTAGATCGGGGAACTCATTTTATTTCTGACGTTATGACTCAGGTTATGAGTGAATTTGAGATAAACAGATCTCTCAGTAGCATATATCACCCCATTGCAAATGGGAAAATAGAGAGGCTCAACCGCTCTCTTAAACAAATGCTAGAAAAGGTAACTGCGAAATACCCGCAGGATTGGGATAGAGTAATCCCAGCGGTATTGTTCGCTTATCGGGAAATACCTAACGAACATACTGGATTTGCGCCGTTTGAATTAGTCTTCGGTGCCAAACCAAGAGGACCTATGTCCATATTGAAACAGTTATTGGTGAGAGCTGAAATGCCTGAGGATATTCAAACCTCTTACCAATACATGGTTAATTTAAGGAAAAAAATTATTGACGCATGCCAGATAGCTGTAGAAGCATCAGAAAAAGCTAAACATAAAGCGAGATTGTTTGTTAACCAAAACAGAAAACTGCGCCAATTATGGCCGGGTGATGAGGCCTATGTATTGTTACCCAATAAAGACAATAAATTACTTGTATCTTGGAGAGGACCATATACTGTTCTTGAAAGATTGTCAGATGTTGACTACATTATATCTGTTAAAGGAAAGGAAAAAACCTTTCACGTTAACATGCTGCAACAATTTTACTCTCGTCCTCCATATCTTAAACCAGTTTTTAATGCTATCTACGAGCCCACTGATCGTCGCTCTTCCTTAGCTGTCATACAGTAAGAGTTGTCTGAATTACCTGATACTTCTGAGATCCTTTTGACTCTGCCTACTTTACCACTCGTGTCTACTGAGAGTTGGAGAGATATTTCTATTTCGCCGACTCTTGCTTCATATCAGAAAGATCAGATTTTGTTGTTACTACAGTCGTTTCCTGACGTGCTCACGGATATTCCGGGGCGTACGAATATCATTGAACATGATATTCTTCTTACAGATTTCAGACCAATCAAGCCGAAACCGTATCCTATCCCGGTACATTTTCAATCACAAGTACAAGAAGAGATAAAGGATATGATAAAATTAAACATAATTTATCCTTCTCAATCTCCATACAGTTTTCCTATGGTACTGATTAGAAAGAAAGACAAATCCATTCGGATTTGCATTGATTTTAGGCGGTTAAATTCTTTGACTATCTCAGATGCTGAACCTTAGCCTTTGTTAGATTCTCTCTTAGATAGATTATCTACGGCTATTTTTTTCAGTAAATTTGATTTGTCTAAAGGTTATTGGCAAGTCCCCCTTGTCGGACAGAGCAAAACCTTTTACTGCTTTCGCTACACCTTTGGGTTTGTTCCAAATTAATTTTATGTCTTTTGGTCTCGTTAATGCTCCTGCAACTTTTGTTCGTATGATGCGAAAAGTTTTCTCGAATCGTGATGACATAATTACCTATCATCATCATAACCCTCCACTCCCAACGGAGCATAGGCCTTCAACAAACACATGCAAAGTCCTCCTGTCACGTGCCATCACCTCAAGTTCTTTCCACGTTCTCCTCATCATTTTCACCTCTGTTTCCAGCTCTCTTCTCCGTGTGCTTCTTGGTCTTCCTCTGCCGCTCTTGCCATGGGGGTTCCAGAACAAGGACTGCATTGTAATGCTATCAACAGGTTTCCTCAGTGTGTGTCCTATCCATGGCCATCGTCTTCTTCTCATCTCTTGTTCCTTTGACACTTGTCTAGTTCTTGTCATCAGTTCCACGTTGGTAACCTTGTCATACCATTTTAATCCCACTATTCTACACAAGCACCCATTTATGAAAGTCTGTAGCTTTTTGGTTGTTGTCTTTGTTGTTCTCCATGTCTCAGAGCCATACAATAGGACTGACTTCACATTTGAGTTGAAGATTCTTATTTTCGTGTTGGATCCGATTTCTCTTGATCTCCATATATTTCCCAATGCAATGAAAGCTCCTCTTGCCTTTTGTATTCTTATTTTGATATCGCTGTCTGTCCCTCCAACGTTTTCTATATTACTGCCAAGATATGTGTACGATTCTACATCTTGTATTGGTGTTTCTTCAAGTTCAACCCTGTTATCATTACCTGCATTTATTCTCATTATTTTTGTCTTTTCCCTGTATATTTTCAGACCCAATTGCTGTGACCTCTCATAGAGTGTTTTCAAATTGTCCTGCATCTGATTACGGTTATGGGACAGAAGAGTCAAGTCATCAGCAAAATCCAGATCATCTAACTGCTTAGTCAGAGTCCACTGGATTCCATTTCTGTTGTGTGTTGTCGATGATCTCATAACCCAGTCTATTGCTAGTAAGAAAAGAAATGGAGACAAGAGGCATCCCTGTCGCACTCCTGTTCTTATCCCAAACGGTTCTGTAAGCTGTCCTTCGTGAAGAACTCTGCATGTCATGTCTTCATATGTTTTCTTTATTAAATTAATGATCTTCAGGGGAACTTCATAATGCCTCATCAATTTCCAAAGTGATTCTCTGTCTATACTGTCAAATACCTTTTCGTAGTTCACAAATCCGATGTATAGTGGGGGATTTCATTCCAGACTTTGTTCAACTATTATTCTCAACGTGGCTATCTGGTCTGTACATGATCTGTTTTGTCGAAAACCTGCTTGTTCATCTCTCAGTTTCTTGTCTATGGACTCTTTTAATCTCTCAAGGATAATCCTGTTTAATACTTTTCCTGGCACTGATAGTAACATAATTACCTATATTGATGATATTTGTTCATGAATCATCATTCTAGATACTGAGGTTGCCAGCCTAAAACGACGTTGACATCCAATAGCAGTTTTCACAAATTAAAATTCACATGGTAATATATGCATATATATATATAAATATAAATATATATAAATATATTTAAAATATATATATATATATATATATATATATATATATATATATATATATATATATATATATATATATATATATATATATATATATATATATATATATATATATATATATATATATATATATATGTTATTTCACATGTTAGTAATAAAACATAGAATGAAAATGCACAACTCCGCCTAGGCCGGTCGCAAGCCCGGCTGAAAAAGGAGGAGGGCGGCCTGCATGGAGGCCGTAAGGAGGCAGCCCCTCCACCATGCAAAGGCACAACAGGCTAATCACCTGTTTCCTTTAAACTTTTGATTATGAGAAATACCAGAGAGAAAATCGGACTGATTCTAAAGACGACGAACTGGAACGGACTACGGACTACGACTTAACTTGGAACACAAGAAGTATAAATGGGAAAGAAGAGGAGCTGGTGGAAGAGATGAGGAAAGCAAAACTAGAAATCCTGGCTATAACGGAAACAAAGAAGAAAGGACAAGGAGTCATGGATCTCGATGGCAACACGCTGCTCTACAGTGGTGTACCCACATCTGAAAGAGCTAAAGGGGGCGTGGGGTTGCATTGTGGCCAAAAACCAAAAACCAAAAAGATAGTATCAAGGGATGGAACTTTGTCTCGGAGCGCATTATGATTGTAAAACTGAAAGAAGGTGAAACCATAGTCAACCTGGTCATAGTGTACGGGCCAAATGAGGATGACAGAGCAGAGGTCAAGGAGGAATTCTTCGAGCTGCTTCAAAGGACAGTGGATGACTGCATAGATGAAATTATCATGCTCGAAGATTTAAATGCCAGAGTTGGAAATGACCATGCTAGATGGGGTGGAGTTATCGGAAGATATGGAGAAGATACTCTCAATGACAATGGAAAGCGACTGCTTAGATTCTGCAGTGAGCAGAATCTGATCATTACAAACAAAAAGTTCCCCCATAAGCGCATACATGCATACACTAGATGTGAACCAACAAAGAATGAGAAGTCAGTGATCGACTATGCCATTGTTAGGAGGAGCTCATTTAAATATGTCCGGGATGCTAGAGTCTGGAGAGGGCCAGAGATTGGAAGTGATCACTACCTGCTTACAATCAAAAGAACAACCGAAAGAGTTGCTCAGCCTAGGAACTACCCAACATCACGCAAGAAACTAAGTAAACGAACGGGAGAAATGAGCATTAAGACCTACAAGCTGAGAGAGCCAGAAATTAAGACCAGATATCAGGGGCTTATTGCTGCAGCGGTGAGCAACACAGAAGAATAACCTGATGACCTGGCTTAAATTCAAGGACATCATAAAGACAGCTGCTGCAGAAGCATGTGGTGAAGTCCGACTTGGGAACAAGAGAAAGTGGACACCTTGGTGGACAGAGGAAGTCAAAGAGAAAACAAGAGAGAAGAAAATGGCATGGAAACAATACTTAGGAGCTAAAAACACAACAGGACAAATGGAGAAATATAGAAAATATGTGACACTCAGCAGAAGCAAAGAACAAGGTGCTAACAGCAAAACAGAAGTCCTGGGAAGAATTTGGAGAAAAGCTAGAAAAAGATGCGCAAGAAAACCAGAAATTGTTCTATAAGACCCTAAAGAACACGAGGAAGGAAAAACAATGCCTCTCAAATTTATAAAGGACAAGCAAGGCAAATTGCTTACTGCCCCGAAGGAAGTAATGGGAAGATGGAAAGAATATTTCTCAGACCTCCTGGATGGTGAGCATTGTGAAGCATCAGAAATGATAACCACTAGCACAGAAGAGAAAACCAATGATGGTGAAGATGACATAAAGATGGAAGAACTGAAGGCAGCACTCGAGAAAATCAAGATGGGCAAAGCAGCAGGGCATGATGGTATAACACCAGAAATGGTTAAGTACATGGGAGCATCAGGCGACCTATTACTATTAAGGGTCCTACAGGCAGCGTGCTGCAACAAGACCATACCAAAGGATTGGGAGATTGCCATCATAACACCAATTTTCAAAAAGGGTGACAATCGACAATGTGGAAATCATAGAGGCATATCCCTTCTCAGTGTCCCTGGTAAAATCTATTCTAGAATCCTGATGCAGACACTTCGACGCCTAGTTGAGCCACAATTGGATGAGGTCCAGTGCGGATTCCGAGCAAATCGAAGTACTCAAGACCTAATCTTCACACTCAGACATCTGAGTGGAAAGGCCCTTGAGTATAAGCGTGAGATCCATCTTTGTTTCATAGATCTGGAAAAGGCGTTTGACAGGGTGCCCTGGAGCAAACTTTGGGACTATTTGGCAAGGAAGAACATTCCAGCACCTCTGATTCATGCTATACAGAGCTTTTACATGTCTTGCGGAAATTATGCGAGGACAGCAAACCATACGTCAGAAGAGTTCAGGACTACAACTGGTGTAAGACAATGTGATATCCTGTCACCTTATCTTTTCATACTCCTCATGGACGATGTCATCAAGGCATGTAAGGAGAGAATAAGAAAGTATTCAGTGGGGTACTGGAAGATGAGACAAGTCTGTAAGTAAGTAAGTAAGTATGAAAATGCACTGCTTACGCCAATCTTGGCTACAGACGTTTTTTGCTCAGAGGAATAAAAGAGACGAATCGTTCTCTTACACGCGTCTGGGATATCTTTAATTTTGCAATACTGTAGATTCCCCTCTGACTCCGTGTTTCTTCAGTTTCATAGTCCCGGTGTTCCTTATTAACATGTAGAGATTTCCTGTGCTTTTTAAGTCTTATCTGGTTCTCAAATAAAAGGTCCGGTTAACAAAAAGAAATTATGAAGCTAGTCTTCACTCTGGCGAGGTCTGAGGTTGTCTCGGCGAGGTCTGAGGTTGTCTCTGCGAGCATGAAATTCACAGTGAAATAAAACTGCGAAATGGTCAGCCTATATTCTCCCTCAATGTTGTAATGAATCTAATCAGAAAGATCCAATCATTTAAAATCAGGCAGATAGGGTGTGATACTTTCAAAATATTTCCTACATGGAAGTATATGGTAATATGATGTCTTGCATACACTCTCACAAACACATTTGTAGACTCGTATTGTCTAAAATGTAATAAATCCATGATTACTTTTAACCAAGTGACCGGAAGCGATTATATCACTCTTGTCTGCCCACCTGTGTCACACAGACAGTAATCTCGTTATCTGTCGTATGAGTACGCAAACTCCGTGTCTTGTCGGTAATTAAGCCGACAGCGGAGGCCGAGGTACGTGTTAATCTGCCGCGCCAATAACCACAAATCTGGGGTAGCGCAAAGCAAGTGTGATGTATCGTATCAGCCGCTCCTGCAAATGTGATATTTATCACCTACAGGGTGATTTGATAAAATCAAATATCTGCTACTTAGCAGAAAAATAACGAGGAAAGAAAGAAAGAAAAGAACGCAAAGTGCGATAATTGACAGCACATAATAAAAATCAGTACCACAAATGTACCGATACTGCCGGAGAGAACCAAAGATCGATAGAGGTCGTCCATTTCGTCGCAATCGATTTTCTACCTCTGATTGAGAATGTTTAGGTCTTCATTAATACACAAAGATAAATGTAGTCTCATATCAGATACTGCCGCAGGAGTGTTAAGTGTTAGAGGCTTCACTGTACTAGACCTAGATTTATGAGATGGGGTGACTAATTTCCTTCCTCGCTGCCTTTGTTTTCCCTAACTCAAGGGCAGAGTCAGGAACTCATTTACTGCTGGAAGACTGGTGCATGACGCTAGCAAGAGTCGAACTCAGAACTCGGTAAATTTGTCGGGAGAGGCAAGCACTCTAACCACTCTGCCTATTGAACGCTCCATTAATTTATGGTGACAATGTAATGTCTTTGTTGTCTTCGACTGTTTTTTTTTCTTTTTAAATATTCTACTCATCTTTCTGAAATATCAATCGCACGAAACAAGATGTCATCATTCTTGTTCGGCAAGCTGTTTCCTGTTTGCTTTTTTCTTTATGTCTTCCGACATATTTCTTGTGTTTTAACCCCATGTTCTGTGTCCTTGTGGTTTGTTGCTATCCACTTGTCATGTGCTTCTCTACACATCATACATATTTCTGTGTCTATTGTTCTGTATTCTGGAGCTTTTTATCGCTCTCCTTTTTGTATTGTCATTGTACCTAAGAACTTTCTTGAACTCCTGTTTTGGCAAATTTTTATTCATTGATTTCACATTTATTCATAAACAGCACTCTTTTGTGCTTTTTTTTCCCTTGTGGGTTTTCTGTTCTGTAGTGTTCTATATGATCTGTCAGTAAGTTGTCATATTTATTCTGCTGTACGTCTTGCTGCTTCAGTGCTGATATGTCTATCTGAAGCTCCTTATTTTATTTGCTTTCTGTAGTTTTCGGCATTATATTTTCTTTACCAGACACCATATAGTGATCTGAATTTAATATTAGTATCAGAGTATATCTTCATATTTGTTAAACTATTTTAAAATCTACGTTTGATCGTGTGTCGTAAGTGTATATTGGTGCAACTACAACAGTTGTTGTCGCTGGGAATGGCCTATGGAATTTTATCAAGGAGGTCTCTAGAAATTGGCTCGTTAAGAAAGAAAGAGACCTATTCGAGCTAAGGACAAGAAGAAGAGAATGCAAGTGTTATTCGCTAAATAGTGTTTTCTAATAAATTCTGGAAAGTGTTCTATTTTCCCACGACCTTAGCTTCTGCATTTAGATCACGATAAAGACAGAGCCCCCAACCTCATCTAAATATAGAATTTTACCTATATGTAAATATTTAACATCGTCAGCACGAGTGATACATTAACGAACTAGAAATTGATCAAAACGGTTTAGGGTTAATTAATTAAATATTTACACATATAGGGTTAGTAGAAATTAAAAAGTGATGATGGTGAAAGACAATTCACACATACAGATGAAATGTAAAGAATATAGTTAGCTAAATATGAGAGTGAAGCTATGCGAATAGTAAAATGGATGGGTGTGAAAAAAAATCGAAAAAGGGTCGATTTCGATTTTTTTTCACACCCATCCATTTTACTCCACGACTTACAGCAGTCCCCCTCAACTTCCTCGAATAGTGAAATGATGGTATGATATATTAAGTGTTCCCACACTGATGTCCAATCTACACTGTCTATGTGTCTCTCAGTGTTCCTTCACTGTATGATTATACACAGGTATGCATAGACTGTCCAATGTCGGTGTATGGTATATTGCGTGGGTTATCTGCAAGATGAGGACGTACTGATCAAACCTTTGTAGTAATGAGAACTTTGACGATATACAGTCCTTTAATGTTTGGCAATCGCTCTCTAGCGTTGACAAACCGTAAACAGTTGTCTCAGGAAAATGTCTGCTGTCTGATCTTGAAATGGCACTGTCTAGATTGGAGCTCTTCACGAAATGATCTTCTGGTAACACGTGAGTTTTGTGTAATGAAGCTGGTCTGAATGAATTTACATCGTGCAATATATGATGAAAGTTAATAAAATCACTTCATGCACTGACGAAGCGAGAGCTGAACTTGTTGATTTGAGCTTGATATTTTGGCGAACCAGCCTGTGACTAAGTGATCTTTGTACATAGACTGATCAACTAGTGAATATGTACTCTTGAGTCATATAATACGCTTTTGAATGGGTTGAACTTGCTTTCTGTATAAGCGAATCCACTTGTGAGTATGGAATATTGATTCGTAAAATACGCTTTTGAGTGCGTTGAACTTGGTATACGTACGAAAAAAATCAACTTGTGCGTGCTTTAGCTTGACTCAGGTGGTACGCTTTCAGGTGAGTTGAACATGATATATGTATATAGAAGTGTGAGCACTTGATAACAGGTGAATAAAATGCTGCTCCAACAACGTTTACAAATGCTGTGAGACTTCATTGTAACTGAGGAAGTGCAGGATGTCCTATCTTGTGAATTCTGCAATCCGGACATACACTTTGCTAGCTTCTTTCTGATTAGATGCCTAAGACGTAATGTGTAGACTCAGACTTCTGCTGGACTGATGAGACATAAAGTGGCTTCATAAGTTTTACATCTAAAATGGTTGATTTTCATTTATCTAATTGCTCACTACTGATCACTTTGTTTTTTAATTCTCTGGTAATGATTTATGACATGGGGCGCACAAGATAAGTGTTAAATATATTGCGCATGAAAGTGTGTGCTCATGAAAGTTTGTAGTGATGATCTAACAATATAGATAAGGGCATATATATATATATGAATTACTTTATATTATCCTAGAGGAAAAATCTTGGATTTGAGTAAACATCAACGAATAGAAGTAATGAAAAACAGTCTTTCACACATTTAGCTATGAGGCTAAGTGCAAAAATAAATCTTAACAAAAGAGTTATTAATAATTTTAAAAAAGATTTACTAACTTCCTTTTCCCTACGCAAATTCCTTAAGAACACTATACAATTAAACTCCACAGATATGAATCAAATATCCACACAGGAATGAAATATTAGAACAGCTGTCCAAAAGCTATGAGGTAAGGATGGCTTATGCGCCGCGATGTTTTACAACCCAATACTGCCGTTCTGGCGAACATCTCGTTATAATCCTGGTTGCATAATGTGTCAGATGTCGTCTCCTGTTGGTCTGACTCTGCTTCCAATCCAATAACGAGGTCTCCATCTTGCATTATGAAGCTGTGATGTAGGTAATCCACGTCAATTGCTAAAGTGAGTGCGCTCTCGCAACCAACTCTTCAATTCCGCGTGCGTGTTCGATTTGCGAGACAAACCGTGGTTTTGGATTTACCGCCCAATATAGAAATCATCCGGCCTCCTCTGTCACAAAGCCTTCTGTCCTTTGTCCGCTTTGCGTGAAGTGCGTGCAATGGCGGGACTCATTGTCGTGAGACGGTTTCCGTAATCTCCTTGTTCCTAATCTAGCTAGGTAATCAGTATGCCGGCTTCACGAGTCCTTTGTCGAGCTGTGCTTTTATGTCGCATGGTGGTGACCGTCGTTTTGTTTTTAATAGCGGATTAGCCATGAGAAAAACTCTCTCTGTTGCTAAGCTGGGCGTCTCCCAAAGTAAACAACACTCGTCTAATGTGGCCAGGTGTGTTTACCAAGATTCTAACAAGGCAATGTGGGTTCCGAAAGATAACGCAAGGTGGAGAAATAAATCAAAGGCGTGTTAAGCTGCACGTATGTATAAGCCGTGATAAAGAATGATTACTTTAACAATGATGAAAGTGCACAATGAGAGAGAAAATAAGGCACGAAAGATGGTGAAAAAGATAAAGAGTGAGAAATCTAGATCTACTAAATGACATTGTGTTACGTCAGTCTTATTATTTTTTTTTAATATAAAGTGGCTTTTTTATGTGTTTATATTCCAAATTCTTTTTAAGAAATGGCTTACATTTAACAAGCTGTATTTTCACCGAATTGTATATTTACCTTTAATAGTTTCTTTTCCCCAATCCATATTTACCGTCTATCTTCTTGTGTCTTCCTTTTCCAAGTTTAGCATTCGTGTCTTCCATAGCCATCAGCATATCCATAGATTTTACTGGTTTAAGTTTATCTTGTAACTGTTTGCAGCATTCTTCTTTTTTCCTCCTTGCAACGAACTTAGTTTGGTGCATTCGTTATGTCAAATATGTCTGCTCTGATTTAAAAAACAATTAAATAAAAGAATTCCACATTTTGCTATCCAATACTCGCATAAAAATATGTTCGTTTGTATCAATATTCCAGTGTGACTTTCATGTCGATATCTTCCTGAATGCATGTTGTTGATTTTTTATGTACTCATCATCTGCTGGTCTTGTGTTTTGGCACTCACAATATATCAAGTTGCATATTACTAGCTTCTAAAATTGAGTTATCTAGTTTCGTATTCTGATTTAACGTTCTGACATTCTGTGTTCCTATTTTCAGGTTTCTCCGACCAGTTTTTAGGAGTCTTTATCTGAAGGCTTCTTTTCGATTGAATGTTGGAAGAATTCGTCTTTAAGGACATCGCTTCTAATTAGAGGAGTTTCTTATTCGCCGTCTTTTTTATACATCAGATCTTTCACCAAGGGGCCAGAAATTATCTAAAAAGCCATTTCATTAATTGTGACCTTGATTCGTTGCTTACATTTGGTTACACATGGTGAGGCCCAATAGCACCATTTAAAGATCTCCTTCTCGGTGTGTTTTATTTTTGTTGATTTCGTGTGTTTTATTTTACTATATCTCTGTACGTTCAGAGTTCAATTAATAATATTGCAATTTGTCTTTGTTCTCAAATGTATGTTTTCGTAAATCAAATGTTTCTTATTCGAGAACTTTCATTTAATCAATCTGCAAAATAGACATATTGAACCAACGTCACACCGGAAGCTTTTGTCAACTATGACATTTGTCTACTTAGCTAATGAATACACTTAAACATGTCACTTCATTAAATGCTCACACACATTCTCGTGTGCCAGAGGAAGTCACACACAATCGCCTTTTCCGCACAAACATGCACGCTCACGACATCCGGAGTCATCAGAATGTTCTCATCTCGCTCTTGGTTAAATGAAAGAGATTATTGTTGCTCCAGCTCCATCCACTTATTGGCCTCCCCAAGCTGATTTTCTTAATAACCCTCCAGATATCGACCAGCGTCTTCACCGTGCTGCGACATCCACCGACTATTAGTCGGTTTTAAACACACGACCACGTAATACAAAAGTGCGTCAACTTTGATGATCGTCTCTTTGTAAGGTTGCCGACAGCGCAGGAAGTTGCACCTATTGTCGCACCTAATATACAGGGAAAAGCTTTAACCTCGTCTGTCCCAGGCAATTTTTAAGTGTTACTTAGGAACCGAAATGGATTCCAATTTTATTTTCCACAGGGGATTCTTTTCAAACAAGAAAACAATACATTTGTGAGACGATATTATATGATATCATAAAAGTATTTTATGCAACAACTCTTTATCAATGGAAGTAAGAAAGAATGTTCTTCAGTGTTACATAGAACTATTCCTGACATTTTGAAGTGAGCCATGAGCAATTAGTAAACAGTTTAGAAGAATATTAGAGACCACAAAGATGCAGTTTTACAGAAGATTGTTAAAAATATTATTGACAGCTGAAACGTGTAATGAGGACGTCCTGACAAGGGCCAATGCGCAAAGGAACCTTATTACTTACGTTCGAAGGATGTAATCCACATTCTTTTGGCATGTTATGAGAAGAAGAAAGCTGGAGCATATCATGACAACAGGCAAGATCTGGAGTATATCATGACAACAGGCAAGATCTGGAGTATATCATGACAACAGGCAAGATCTGGAGTATTTCATGACAACAGGCAAGATCTGGAGTATATCATGACAACAGGCAAGATCTGGAGTATATCATGACAACAGGCAAGATCTGGAGTATATCATGACAACAGGCAAGATCTGGAGTATATCATGACAACAGGCAAGATCTGGAGTATATCATGACAACAGGCAAGATCTGGAGTATATCATGACAACAGGCAAGATCTGGAGTATATCATGACAACAGGCAAGATCTGGAGCATATCATGACAACAGGCAAGATGGAAGGAAACATAGACAGGTTACGACAGAAAGATAAAATTCTGGACAGTTTGACGTCATTGCATGGAAAGAAATCAACAACAGAATTGCTAAACAGTCCTGGAGACAGGAAGTTGTGGAGCGACATGATCGCCTACGGCACTAGGCACGGCACTTGAAGAAGAAGAAGAAGAAGAAAATTGCTTGAAGAATATTGTGAAATGTCGTTTAGAACAAAAAATGTTTGGTATAGTTTGATGTACAGGCCTTTGCGGAAGGGGGAAGGAGGGACCAGCAGACCATTTGGCTTGGGCCACAGCTCAAAGGGGGGCCGCACCTCAGCGAAAGATGCATGATTAACACACTTTTTTTTACCCCTATTCACAAATACTGAGGTAGCCTCACGATGTGAAATGACCTGGTTCTCACCTGAACTCTCATAGGGCCTGGACATGAGTAAAGCTTACTGTAAGCTAATAGGTGTACCAGGTGACTCTTGTCTTCCTCCAGTGTGTAATTCCAATGGGTTTCTCAACAGAAAGAATAGGACTATGCACCCTCAGACATGTCGTACAAGGTGACTAATGAGGTTGTGCTTTGGGCTGAGAACATCATCCTGTTAAACAAATTGCTGCGGCAGCCACCGCTGTAAAAACATACGATTGCTTGGTGCAGGCTTCCTGTAATGGATATCATTGCAGTAATCGCTCCGTGCTCTGGACAGCGCGCAAATAGAAAATATGATTGTGCAAAGCTTCGTGTGCAGCTACACTGATATCTTGGGAGGTTCAAATAATGGTGTATCTTATTCTCTTCAGCCTTTAGCCTCGGTTAATAATGTATTGTTATTCCTTCTGCCTTTCTTTCTGATCACCGCGATACCGTCCAGCCAGTTTTAATGCTGACTAGATGGCTAAGACATTCTAATCATTGTTGCCCTGAACCAGGGTTGTGGAGTTGACCAAAAAAATGTTCCAACTCCGACATTTTAGAAGTACGACTCCGACTACAGTTTTTACTAGTCATATGACATAAAATTCGGAGTTCAGACATTGTTTAGTTATTAATTCTGACTCCACTGAAAAACGACAGACTCCATCCTTCGACTCTCGACTTCGACTCCACAGCCCTGTTCTGAACATCGCATGGAAGACGTATAGAAAATTTAATGATTTAATCTCTTGGCGATAATCATTCGTAAGCTCTTCTGTTCACATCTATGATTTGAGGGTTCTGTGCTACGCGTAATGTCCATCTTGGCTATGATAGCGCAGTGTTGTTATGAATAATAATAATAATAATAAATTCTTTAAGCGCCAAACACGGCGCATAAGGCAGAAACCAGTGCTCTCCAGGTTGTTCGTTGTGACGCCACTCCTCTTAGCTCTTGCACATTATTTAGGCCCAACGTTCTTCCTTCTCTTATTATTGTTCTTCTGAGTGTTTCTTTTGGTCTTCCTTTTTTCCGCTTACCCTCAGGAACCCAAGTGAGCGCCTGTAGTGGTATTCTGTTGTTTTGCATTCGTAGGACATGACCGATATATGACCATCGTCTTTTCCTTATATAGTCGGAGACATATTTCTGCCTAGAGTCTTCTCTTATTTGTCGATTAGTCTTGAATTCTTTCCAACTGATGTTCATGAGTTTTCTAAGACATTTGTTCTCGAATGTATTCAGCTTGTTCTCCAATGATTTTGTTATTTTCCAACTCTCACAGCCGTATGTTAACACTGAGATAACATTTGAATTAAACAGACGAAGCTTGGTATGTATATTCAATGATCGTAATTTCCAAATGTTAGATAATCTATTGAAGGCGCTAGCTGCCAAAGCAATTCTAGTATGGATTTCTCTTGTTGTGTCACCATCCTGAGTCATTTTACTGCCTAAATAATTGAAACTTTCAACTTTCTGTAGTTTTTCCCCGTTCAAGATGATATCAAAGGTCTCGTTAGAAAAGTTCATAGCTTTAGTTTTAGAGGCATTTATTTGGAGACCAATTTTAACCGAGAGATGACACAAATTATTTATTGCTTCTTGGGATTGTCTTGGTGTTGAACTTAAGAATGCTACATCATCTGCGAAATCCAGGTCCCCCAGGAATTTTCCATTTGTCCATTTTATACCCAATTGTTCATTGTGGGTATAGTTTCTCATAACCCAATCAATAGCTATTCCAAAAAGTAGTGGTGACATAATACAGCCTTGTTTCACCCCTGTTTCTACTGTAAACCATTCTGTATTCCCTTTATTTGTTCTAACACAACATCTTGCATTGTCATATAGCGCTTTGATTATAAAGGGTATATGCATAATGACGGTAATCACATGGCGTATGTTAAATAATTTAAAAAAAAACATCCATATAGAGTTTCCGCTTTGGAAGTTTTTTCAAAGAAATAGAAAAAACCTTTTTTTTTTTCTTTTTAGTGACAAAGCATCTTAAACGAGCGTGCCAGTAAAGTATTTGATGATATTATGCGATTACGAAGATAAACTGAATTATTTTCATCATCCAAGTAATAAGCAGCAAGCTATATCCAGGGTTTACTACAGTTAATGGTGCTGGCGTTAGGATTACAACATGAATATTTCCGGAATGCGGACGTCTTGTGTGTTATCGGGTGATCAAGGTTTTATTAAGAGTGCGCGTCTAGCCGCTCAAAAAATCTCTGATAATTGAAAAACGTTTTTCCCCCCTGCTTTTTCCCCCTGTTTATTTGAGATGTTTCTCGGATAAGCAAATATAACAGACACGTTTTCAACACGTCTTTAAAAATTACAGAGATATTCGTTTGAATAACCAGAATTTTCTAAAACCCCATGGACTTGAAGTGTTCAGGATTCCATGGATCAAAGCAAGAGACGAGGTCGAAATGGGGGGAAAAAACTGGCCAGTGCAGAATCTCTCGAGAGTACGGAAAAATCGAGATAGATGATATGGTTTGTGGACAGCGTTAGGAAGACCGGAAAATCGTGGAGATAAAAGGTTTTGTCTGAAGTGAGAAGGAATGAAGAAGAAGAAATGTAGGAGGACGACAGTGTCTGCGTGAAAGATAAAGAAGGACTGACGGTAGAAAGAATTTTAAGCTGAATGGCCACAGAAAAACTTTAAAAAAATCTGTTAAAACTATATTTAGCTGCCTACTATTAGAAAGATGTATGAATAACAATTTTATTTACTGCAGCTTACCCAGAATCTCTTGGCATACAGCTGTATTAGAATATAATAGAATGCACAAATGCACATAATTTCGGGAAATAAGGATTGATATAATATTCATGAATATTTGTTTAAGCCCACAATCTCGTGAATACAGCAAAATTGAGAATCCCACGGGCAGAAAAGATAACTACACAATCTTGAAAAAAAAACCACTTTTTTAAAAAATGAAACGAAACTATTAATGAAGGAAGAAAAGTTTAAGTTAATATACACTTTGGTTAGACGCAGGGAAATGCATAATTTTTTTTCCTTCCTGATAGATCGAGGACAAGGCGCAACAAAGGAAGAATGAATATAACACGATTTAACATTGCAAAACAAAAATGGGGAAAAAATTTCAACTTAACAGAATAGGCGGTACTAAACTGTCTAAATAATAGAATAGGCTGAAATAGGCTGTCAGTGATTTTGTAAACAAATATTGCAAACATGTGTGCCGATATAATGCTAACCAAATGCTGCAATTTTTAGAAAAATGAGTTTATAGTATTTGTATGTACATTTTACAACTTTTTGCGGCGTCTGTTAAATCTTTCACCCGTGTGTTGCCGGGGCCCGAAAGGGGAGCAAAGAATAGTAACACTGCACCCTACCACGCATGTCGTAAAAAGCGACTAAGGAGGGTTGGGCATGGGGCTGTTTACCCCATCCCGTAAAAACTTCGCACAGTGGGCTGATCACCTGCTTGCCAACCAATCTGATTACGGAAACAACGATAGATTGTTTGGTCTGTTTCTGTTCCACAAAGACGCCACTAGGCGTGGTGGAAACAGCGATAGATTGATCAATTTGTTGTTGCCCTAAGACGCCACTAGGCGTACTGGCCACATACTGCTTTGCCGGTTGGTGGCTAAGGATGGAAGAAGAAGAAGAAGAAGTTAAATCTTTGTTTTCTCCGTTCAATTCATTATTTTCATGTATAGGTTATACTAAGAAAGTTTGCATAGAAATGTCTGTCTTATTCAGTTTATCTGCATATAAACACATTACATAGATGCCGTGCTGTTACTTACCTATATAATAATATTTTTGATAAGTTCCGGCGGAGAGTTAAAAGATATCGGCTAGACATAATCAGTGACTGACAAGCTAAGTTGTCACTAGGTGTAGTGCGTAAACAATCCAAGTGTATACTCTTATTGTCGTATTTATATCGTACATTTAACTTTAACGATAGGCGTGACTATGAAAGTGAACTCTATTCGAACACGTTAACGACTCACGCGTACCACGAAAGTGAACATACATCGTACACTTTACGAAAGTGAACATACTAATTTGAATCTGAACTGGCATGTTGTGTTCGTAGCGTGAAGGTTTATATTTGTAACACACAAAAAAGTGGATCAGCTGCACCGATGGACCCATATTCCATAGGAAAGAAAAATGAATGAATGAATCATAAATGTTATATTACCAGCTGTAATGTGAGTATTGTCTTTCTGCTGACTGTTTTTAATTCTTTAGTTACTTGACAAGCTCTTCTTGAAGCCATGAAAAGCGTAAATGTAGGTCTTATGTTCTAAACTTTGATCCGAAGCTACAGTCTAAGTTTTCAATTTAATTCTTTTAATTGTTCTTCTTCTCATATTTACTTACTTACTCGTTCCTCTTCTACCGTGAGGTGCAGAGGTTTGGAAGAGAGAGAGAGAGAGAGAGAGATAGAGAGAGAGAGAGAGCGCCATACTATCCTATCGGCTGTCTTCCTTCTGGCCTGGTTCAATTGACTGTGACGTATAATGGAAAAAGAGACTACAGTAATCTGACAGTCTTTGTGACCTCGTAGCGCTCTCTGATTTGCTAGCTAAAACCATGCATTTACTGCCTGTCTTTACTCACACAAGCTTACTTTTTTCATCCCCTCCTCTTCTCTTGGAACTCAAGCAAACGAAGTGTTTACAAACTTTCGTGACCTGCCCGTCATAACAGGTAGCGAATCAGGTTTGTTTACCTCGTCTTCTCACGCGAGCTAATCTGTCAGTCATACGATACCCGAGACCACACGTGAAAAACACAGAATCTTTTGAGGTCTACGAATGGAAATCCAAAATTCCCCGAGTACGCTTTGAAGTAGACTCACGGGCAAAATCTTCGAGAGACCCGTTAGACGTAAGAATTATTCTGATGTCGGTTATCAACGCCCGAAAAAGGCGACCCGTATGCCTTTATCGTGTAACTCTGTTTCTGATTCTCCGTTACACACACTAGCGCGAAAATTAACAACATCTTTAGATCAAAGAAATATAATGATATATAAGCTGTGTTTTCTTAAAATTCGCTATCAGCGTCACTCAGAATTTTGGATAGTCTAAGCACGCAGTTCTATAACCATTTTGTTAAATGTGCTATTAGCAATTCGTGAGAATTTTTCATTCTGATTTCTGGTAATAGAAATTAGTGCTTACGTGTCTAAAAGTGTAAGCTTCTATCAATTAAAAGTGTTAGCTTTTACCATTATAATTCATTTAGATTTTCTAGCTGTTAAAACTAGTGAAATAAAATAACGCGTAGCTATTTCATACCAGATGTTCAGTTATAATGTTAATTTTCACTACATGCTTTCTCACACAAGAAGAGGCGGTTTTAGCTGACTGGTTATAATGCTAGGCGCAACTGATAGTGACAGAAACGAATTCACGCTTTTTTTCATTGTGAGTATTTATTATAAGTGCTTATTATTTAATATCATACGACTAAACTATCAGACGCCGACCAAATTAATAGCTACTTAACGACCGGCGATAGTTTGTGATAATTGACACTGTACGCTGATTGTTAACTGCGAGCAGGGGGGAAAGGGGGGGTGGAGAGTCGCATAACTCAATCCAACCTACATTCGCTAAGCGATGCACGATAGGGTAGGCTAAAGAAAACACCTGTGCCATTTAACTTTAATCAGGACTGACGGAGTGGATAAGAGACCGCTTGTCCCCGTCTGTATGCATATATATAGCTATATAGAATAGTAGCATTTTTCCATAAATGTTTTTCTTATATTCCTAGCAGACCTTATCAAGAGCGTCCAGCGGTCTTTTCTTTTGTTTGTTTTGGTCTGGGAAATTTTACTTGTTAGTTACCTGTGCCTCAAATTGGTTTGAGCAGTACCGATCTTCATTATAAGCGTGTACGCGCCAAAGATACATGAGAACAGTTCTGACACTAAAAGTAATTTAACTGGACTTACCAAACCCAGCAGTATTTTTCAATTTTATCAGCCCACTGGGGTGTACACAAGATAACATTTATTCCCGACTTCTGACAGTCGTATTCAAGCGAAGCATCCACAAATTTATGCTGTTTCAGAATCGGCACTCTAACATAGAGTCAGCCGATAGGATTATCATCATTTATCATTGTAACATTTTTTGCAACCAGACGTATTCCAAAACTGTAAGTATTTGCCACTTTTTAATTGTGAACCACAAGAGCACCTACTACATCGACTATTCACAGTAACATTTGTTAGCTAGAATAACTATCAGATTTGGCGTTCCCCTCAAAAGTTGCTTTTAGAGGATGAACTGGGGCCAATGTGGGGTTTGAACTGGATAGTTGTACGTGGAGGAATATCTCCTAGGAGGTAAGAGTGAGAGAGTGGCCACTGTTTGCAAGAGAGAGTGAATATTTTTCTTTGTTACAGAGATTTTACCAACTCTGGATTTGCCTAAATATAGGTACTTTACTGTACCTATAGAGTAAGATTTTGTTTACTCTACTGTCTACTCTGTATCATAGTGCTAACCTTCTACCTATGGGGTATTAACTTTGGGTTCTGTTCTCCATAGAGCAATGCTAAGAGAGGAAGCAAGGGAAGTAGGATTATAAGGTGACGAGTTGCTAGTCTTTGTAAACGAAGAACTAGCCAAATATGAAGCAGATAAGAAAGAGACAAAAGATCGTCAATTGGAAAATAAGAGAATTGAGGCAGAAATGGAAGCTCGCAGGGCAAACGAACGAGAGAAGGAAAGACAACATGAGGAAAGAGAGAAAGAGAGACAACATGAGGAACGAGTGAGACAACATGAGGAAAGAGAGAATGAGCAGCGACGTCAGCACGAATTAGCGCTTAAGACTCTAGAGGTCCAAAGTCGCGGTGCAGCGTCGAACTCCAGCAACGGAGAGCCGTCTTCACCTCAGTCACTCTTAACTGATCAGTCCATTACTCAATCTCCTCAACTAGCAGCTATGTCTTTTGCCCTAGAATCCTCCCAAAGCCCCAATGAGAAAATTGACACGTGTCTAGAGAAATTTGAGAGAATAGCAACACTGTATGGTTTAAAAAGTTCGAGATGGTGTTTGAAGCTTTCCCAGGCTTTAAAAGGCACTGCGTATGATGCATACGCGAAACTGGGAAGCAGCCACCAAGACAATTACGACATGTTGAAAAAAGCTTTACTTGAGCGCTTCGAAATAAACGCTCGCAAATTTGTGCAACTGTTCCAAAACAGCAGGAAAGAAATAACCGAGACATTTCACCAGTTCTCTTCACGTCTGAAGGAATATTTGACGAAGTGCCTGGAGCTTTCAGAGCTCCCTTGCACTTTTGAAGGGCTAGAAGAGTTTGTTCTATCAGAGAAAATAAAAAGCACTTTGAAAAATGAAACCCGTAGATTTCTTGCTGGACAAGGAGCTGTAAAGCTGGAAGACATTTTGAGTAAGTCTGAACGGTACACAAATGCCAGGCCCAAAACGCAAACAGACAGATGAGCCTCCTCGAAAAAATAATCTAGAGCAGTCTTCCCATTCTTCTCATCACCAAAACCAAAGATAAACTTTACCCCGAATCCTCCTCATGCAAAATCAAAATTCTACAAATACAGGTACCCCACCAACAACCATGATCAGACCAACTGTCCTGCTGTCGTGAGAAATTCTAATCCACATATTTAAATTAAAAAGTAAATGTAAAGCCTAACGAATTAATTCAATAAAAGGAAAGAAGACTGGTAAAGAACAGTGCCGTCACTATAGCGTACGCCTGTGTTATAGAACGTCATGCTAGTTAAACAAGAAAATCCCTTTTTATGCTCCGTCTGCATAATTGTAACGCTTTCACGTTGATAGTAAAGCCTACAGCATCATACACGCGTTTCTAAAAATAAAACTGGTACTGTGTTTCTTAGAAAACATTGAGATACGCAAGATGCTTAATGACCCAGATATAATACTAGCATTAATTAAATTATACACATTACGTTAACCTAAAAGGACAGACGGACTTAGGATAGAGAGAGAGAGAGAGAGATGTGCGGAGGAACGCATGCAACACTAACACGCCGTCTCGCGATATAAAATTAATGCCACCCCCAAGCGAAAGGCATGCAGGCTTGATTTTTTTCAAATAAACAGTGACAAAAAACACTACCAATACGAGGGTCAGGTTTTGGAAACATGTTTAATGCTTATTAGGAAACATGACACAATACTGTTTTCTGTTTGAAATCCTGACTTTATACTGACAGAACAGTCGAAAAGGCAGGACAGGTGGCGGTTCTAAACATAAAAAATAAAAAAACAAATACACGACTATCCTAGAAAATACATATTTTGAACGCAGCCACTTGGCTCCCTTGAACTTATATATTTGGGTGCCTTAGGACTTGCTCACAAAGAATATGTTAGGTGTTAAGCAATTAGTCTAATAATTAACAAATTATAGCCAAAATATTATAGGGGTATTGTCAGACAACACAGGATCATTTTTGCTCATAATGGCGTGTTTGGACACTGCTTTAGAAAAAATGAGGCCACCACGTTAAATCCGATTTGATTGGCTAGAATAATATGTAAGGCGAAACATGATTAGTCGATTGCAAATACTAATTTTGGTTGTTACTAGAAACGATAGGAAGGGTAAATTTTTTCAAAAGCTTTTGTAAACATGGTCCCATTGGCTAGACCATTTAATATAGTCAATTAGGAGCGTCAGTTCAGTGCCACTTTTTGAAAATCCAATTTGTAAAAGCAAGTGCGTTGAGATCCAGCTCATATTTTTCTAAATAAAAGCCTGGGACAGAGGCAGATCGGAATTGTGCCATAACTCATCGCCAGTCAACGTATTTGTTTAATATTTCCATGAATTGTGGTAAGCTAGACCTATTTGATATCTTGTTGATGAAAATTGAATGTGAATTGATAATTTATGTCTATATGTGTGTGGTTCAGTAACAATAAACAGAGGCAAAACCTCGATATGGCTCCACCATGAATAAAACTTGTCGGAGAGGAATATATCTGCATGGGATGGCCAAATAGTACTATGACACCTATCGTATTGAATAGAAGGAAATAATGCTGGAATTGCAGAAGCGTTGTAACCATTAGGGAGAGGAATACTAGTGTATATTGTTTCATGAGAAGCTAGCAGTTGGACTACAGCGCTGAACTCGGTGTTTGTTATGTATTGTGCTTCAGTGTGGAAATAGATTATAAATTAGTTCTGAAGGGAGGTACAACCTTCTTGTTTCAGGGACCGTGGTACTAAACTATTAAAGCAGCACCTGATCTGAGTTTTGCTGAATCCAGAGGCTGATAGCATACTCCTTGGTCAAGATAGCGACCAGTGTTGTTTCTCAAGAATACGGTGAAGCAAGCGAGCAGAGGAGACTGTTTCCTGCCGCCCACACAGAAGTTAAGATTCGTTGGCCAGAGCAGCTCAATCTTGTGTACCCTCCCCCTCTAAAATTGACTGTATATTAAATAAAGAGAGACAATTATTTGTCTCAAATGACAGGAACTGTGAACTTTTCCAATACTATTTCCACCAGAAACAAACACTTGAAGTCATGATGACAAACAACAACCTAGCTTGAAAAAGCCGGTATTACCTCATAGTACTACATCACAACTTACCCACATATTGTAATAATAATAATATATGTAAATACACAAATCCTATCTATAAATTTTGTACATACAACTTGTAATTACATTTGATTGTGATTCCTGGTTCACTTTGTAGTTGAATCAGGATATCTATTATTGAAAGGAATTAATACATATTTTACAAGTCACACTTGACTTATTAAGTTAGTCTTATAGAGTGTTCTACGTATGTGAGTGTCACAGTGTTGTAAAGTATTGTGGATTAAATTAAATTGTTTATCTGTCTGTTGGTTGTTGTGAACATACACTTCATCACTTTCATAACCCTAGACATTCAACGTAGTCATCACAATATTCCAGAATAATTCTGACTGAGGTCTAAATGTGGTAGCAAAGTAAGGTCATCTGTAATACACCACACTTATTAGATACAGATACCTTCACAGCTGATCTCAGCCAGTACACTAAGTCCCCTATAAATATTTATATCATCCCACTTTACCACACATATTGGGGGCTCGTCCGGGATTTTGAATCTTCTCCTATTATATATATTGGGGGGTAATTCACTTCAGGGAATAATAAAGAATTAAAAGATATCTGATAAGGGTGGATTTGTGCTGAAGTGGTAACTTGCCACCCTTATCGACACCTGGTGTTAAAGTGTAAGATGTAGGTGTCTTCTCTGATTTAGGATGTTGCTGTGTATGTGGTAGTGGAACAGTTCACAGGGTTATCACACAGGCAACATGACGTGTAGAGTCATAGAAAGGGTAACTTCGTTGTATAAGTTTCTTTCATTTATTGCACGCCACAAAACAGTCATGATACTTATGACATCAACATGGTTAACGAGTTCAGCAAGATGATATGGCACATTGAAAACAATTTCTGTAGTCAGCAATGATAGCTGTTGTATATATGCGTCATAAGACATCACAGTTCAATAGATTCAGAAATTCATCAATCATCGAGTGCTAGTTCGTGAAGCTGTATAAATAATAATAATTTCTATAACTTCTGCAACAGTGTCAGCTACAGATCTTCAATGTTCATAAACAATAATAAATGCTCCCATTCTGATGCTAGCAGATCAGTTGTATACAATAAGTCCGTTCACTGTCTGCACGTGAATAGCATACATGGGCTACAGGTCAGCTCGACCTTTATAATGTTCCTAAGTCTAACCATCTGACTTGGACGTGATCTCTGATATAACGAATCCTGGAACACAGACAACAGTCTTGTTGGTCTAGAGCGACCCATATATATTTAACTAGTTCAGGTATACAGATACTGGTGACTTAATCCTAGTCAAAGTACCTCTCCATTTTGCATCACACAGGCGAGCAAATAGGCGACAAAATGACGAACCTCTAGACGATAGCATAAAGTTCGATACAAGAGGAATTACCTTATTTCGGAAAATCAACCATGAACATATGCCTCCAGGCAGGCTGCATAATACTGGGAAATAGTCTAGTTAGCTAACTAACTCACTAAGACACTGTATTTCCCTCAGAGAATCACAAGACGCAGTTGCGTCTGCTCGCTTCTTAAACCATTTCTAAACTGCCCCAACTGGGCGGAACACACAGAACGAACTCCCGGTTTGACATGCGCAGAACGACAATCTCTGAGTTGCCGTTCACAATAAGACGATTCGAAGAACATTCGAGATAAAAGTCTTACACAGTCGCGCCTTTTATGGTCATGAAAAGAAGCGTTAAGAAAGGTTTCAGACATCTACCATAGTTGACTGATACTACCAAATAAGGAGATGTGGTCACGCTTCGTTCAAGAAATTATAGACCGAACGTGTCTCTATACAAGAGAAGGCAACTCCTAACAAATTGTAGTTTCGATAACTCGGATTATGTCCCTTTGACCATAGAAAACATAATACACACTTCAGTCAAAAAAATGATCATACATATGAAAAAAATGTTTATACAAACGAAAAATAATAATGATCCGTGCGTAACATTACCGCACCCTCCCTGGAAAAAAAAAAAATGGGACATTTTTTTTTTTTTAAATCCTGGAGCCGGAAAAAAATCTAGGCTCCTAACGCACGTATGATGCGTGGATATATACCTAACAAATTAGCTCAACGCATGGAGCGACACTGAGATCATATCTCAGATCCTTAGAGAAAAAATTTATCTAAGTATACGCTGATATATTCCAGGAAGGTGCCACCAACACACGCCACAATGATGGCAACAACATAATGACAATCAAATTATACTCATACCAATATATGAAATTAAATATATTATGTGTTATCATACAATGTGTTGCAAATAGCGGTGTAATTTACTAATATACCGCACTATATTATTACATTATATAAAGTAACAGTAATTAATAAGTAATACATGTGTTGCTCTTCGGTGACATAAAACATTCAATAGAAGAAGATGTGGACATCATCCGCTCCCAATGTAGGACAGGACTTGATATCCTCAAAGTTCCACAATGGACATAAACTCGCAGACTTCAATGATGTGCTGCGAAAATATCAATAACACAAATCTTAAAGACAACTGGTAAATTTCTTAATACAATCCTGAAAATAATTTATTTAAATGTGGCCGAGTGATCTTTTGGCCCGTATATCACTAACTAAGCCTTCTTAGATAATTACATGGTACAATGTTATAAATTTCCCTCAAAAAAAAAAAATGAGACAAAATCTACTAACATGTCATTATAACATTGGACTGTATATCAGGAAATATATATATATGACAGAAGAATCATGTGGAATCGTGTGGACATCTGGACAGAATGTCTGCCATTACATTATCCGAACCACGGATAGCTCGAACCGAGAAATGAAATGGTTGAAGAGCTATGGCATAACGAGTGGACCTCGAGCTCTTCAAGTTTTTGCTCTGAATAGCAGTAAGCGCTTTCTGGTCGGTTTCCACAATGAAATGTGCGCCTAGAAGAAATCTTTGTAACTTCAGAATAGACCATACCATAGCCAATAACTCACGGTCTAAAACCGAGTAATTCTTTTCTGCAGCGTTTAATTTCCTAGAGATATACATCACCGGATGCAAAGTATCAGAATACTCCTGCATTAGTGCTGCCCCAATCCCTGTTGACGAGGCGTCACTTCGAAGAACAAAAATCTTCTCAATAGTAGGTAACTTAAGAATAGGTGGAGATGAAAATAGGGCTTTAACCTGGTCCAATGAGGATTGACATTCTTTAGACCAGCGGATCAGATTAGGCGACCCTTTCTTCAATAAAGTAGAAAGCGGTGCCATAATGGAGGACAGATTCGGAATGAATCGTCCGTAGAATTGAATCAAACCTAATAGACTCCTTACTTGTTTCTTCGTCTTAGGGACCGAAATGTTAAGTATTTTTGAAACATTGTGGTCCTCTGTCTTTAAAAGACCATGACCAACCCGATGACCTAGGAAAGAAATCTCGCTAAATCCTATAAAGGCTTTAGAGGGTTTTGCAGTCAAGTTATACTCGCGAAGAGTAGACAGTAATTCGTATAAACCCAAATAATGATCTTCCCAAGAATCACTGAATAGACAGATATCATCTAGGTATGCTATGACATCTGTACGATATGCGAGAATTCGCCGCATCATGCGTACGAATGTAGCAGGGGCGTTCATAAGACCAAAAGGCATGAAATTCCATTGGAATAAACCCCTAGGTGTAGAAAAAGCTGTAAAAGGTTTGGCACGTTCAGTTAGCGGGACTTGCCAATAACCTTTAGACAAATCTAGTTTGGTAAAGAATCTAGAATTAGAAAGTTTATTGAGTAGCTCTTCTAATGAAGGCATAGGTTCAGCATCGAACTTCGTAACTTGGTTCAATTTGCGATAATCTACGCAAATGCGAATGTTATTATCCTTCTTTCGAACAATAACCATAGACGAAGAGTATGCTGAAGTGGATGGTTCAATGATTTCCAAACGTATCATTTCATCCAACTCTTTTTCGACTTGAGACTGGAAATGAATAGGTATTGGATATGGTCTGACTCTGATAGGATTGTGATCAGTTAGCACAATGTCATGTTCTATGACATGTGTGTGTCCCGGGATGTCTGTAAGAACATCCTGAAATGTTTGCAACATCGAAGAAACTTGTCGATGTTCCTCAGCGGAAAGATTTGGAGAAACGGTCACGTTTTTCCAAGATTCCGTAGAATAAAGTGGGACCATAGAAAGAGGAAGATTGACATCAGAAAAAGTAGTTTCCTCATCCTGTATAACTGACAGAGATGAGTACTGACCATGAGTTGCTTGTGAATTGTCCGTAGCCTGGAAAATAGGCTGCAAATAGTCAGGTCTTTCATAAAATTCTGTGAGCATATTTATGTGGAAAGTTTTATGCTTTCCATCAATATCGACAACATAGTCGACATCAGAAATTTTGGAGACTATTGCATATGGACCTTTCCATGCAATTAGAAGTCTGTTCTCCCTTGAAGGAAGTAGAACGAGAGCTTTGTCACCTGGACAAAGTTGTCGTAGACATCTATTCTTATTTGCAAACTGCCTTGCCTTTTCTTTAGCAAATTCTGAAGACGAAGTTGCTAGTTTGCATGCCTCGATGATCTTTTGCCTAAGAGCAATGACGTACTCATAAGAAGATTGAGTCTCATCGCTAATATTATCGGCAGTGATTAGATCGTGAAGTAAAGACATAGGGCCGCGCGGTTGCGCGCCAAAGACAAGTTCAAAAGGGGAAAACCCCGTATGTTCATTGGGGACCTCTCTATACGCAAAGAGAGCCGCGGGTAAGACCCTGTCCCAATCCTGAGGATGATCCTCAATTATTTTACCAAGTAAAGTTTTCAGAGTCCTATTTAAACGTTCGACCAACCCATTAGACATTGGGTGATAGATACTGCTGAGAGACCTTTTAATGTGTAGCATAGACATTACCTGTGACATAGTGTCTGATATAAGTTGAGTGCCATGGTCTGACAATATTTCTCCGGGAAAACCCAAGCGAGAAAATATCAGCCAAAGAGCGTCTGCGATATCAGCAGTTGAGATGCTCTTGAGAGGTATTGCCTCTGGCCAACGTGTGCACATATCGACACATGTAAGGATAAATTGATGTCCTCTAGCCGACTTAATTCTAAAAGGACCGATAATATCTATTGCCATTTTTTGAAAAGGGCGAATAGGAATGTCAGCAGCCTGGATAGGCGCAGCATGTCGTGGTCCTTTAGATTTGACCTCCTGACATACTTTGCAAGAGCGACAGTACATTCGTATGTCCTTGCTCACAAATGGCCAAAAGAAAGCCGCAAGAACCCTCGACTTTGTACGGGAAAAACCCATATGTCCAGCACATTGCGAGTCATGAGCATGTTGCAATATTTGCAATCTCATGCTCTTAGGCACAAGAATTTGTGAATGAGTGGACGTAGTCGAGTCTTGTACCATACGTACAAGTACGCCGTTCTTCATAGAAATCCAAGATTTCCTATTAGTGTTCTGATTAGGATCACCTTTTTTTGCTAGAATGAAGAATTTTTGTAAAGAAGGATCTTCTTCTTGCAATTTGATAAATGAGTCACGTGTAATAGTCAAGTGACTATCTTGGTCATTTACTTCATCATTATTAGTTAATGAAGTTTGAGGTGGATCCAGAGCATGTGCTCTTGTGACCACCGCATTGGTAGCTTCAATGTTTTGCTCTTCCCAAACAGCAATCTGCTGTGGGGTACATTCCCTAACTCCGTGAATACGACCAATAATAAGGTCCGCAATAGGGTTTGGAAGTAGACACGCGTGGACCTCTCCCGTGAAGAAAGGAGTAGCAATGTGTATTATAGCAGTAGGATACTTTTCTAACGTGCCACCAAATGTGACACATTTGATGACTTTTCCTGTAGCACAGGATGGATCTACAAGAGATTGCCTAACGCCGACAGTAGTACATCCAGAATCAAACAACACTGAGACTGGATTACTATTTACTAGCCCCTTATGTAATATAAGAGAACCTCTCCCATCATGAGCAACATTAGCAGGAAGAGCGGGCAAAGGATGACCACAGCTTAGAGTACTAATGGTTTTCGGATCAAATAAAGTACTGCATTGGATACATTTATTTGCCCTACCAAAATCAAAAGATGAGCATCCGATAGCATTATGGTCTTTATCATTATTAACCTGTTTATCTGCTCCCTGAGATTCTTGTTGAACAGAATTTGTCTGTTGATATCTTTTTCTCTTATGTTGCGATCTACCGCGACCATTATTGCCTCTGCAATTATCATTAAAGTCCCTACTGTAATTTTTATCCTGGTTTGAGTTCCAGTTTCCATAACTGTCATTACTATCTCTATGCTGTTGAGAACCTCTATTATCTTGGTATTGAGGTCTCTGCATAAAATATTTTCCTCTATACCGATTACCTTTGTGAAAATTTCTAAAGTTAACCGGAGTAGAATAACGTGTAGTATTAGGTTGTCTCCAGTTCTGGGAAGAAGAATCACCCTGGAATTGATCACTATGGTTCTGGGCATAATTACGATTACTCTTTTTATTGAAATTTTTCTGGCTACCCTGAAATTTACGCATAAAATTTGGGCCATAAGGTGCTGCCGAAGCAACTGGCAGACCTTCTTTCACCTTAGAGTTACTAATGGTTATGTGCGGATGCGCAGTAACATACTGGCTACAGTATTCTTCCATTTCTTTTATGTTTTTAGGCTTACGCTCATGAAGAAAAGATAGAAAAGCTTCATTAACAGAAGACATAACCTTATCTCTAAGTAGTAAATCCATAAGAGCTTCAAATGTATTTTCTGTCTTAGACAACTCAACCCATCGTAAAAAAGTAAGACGGATGCCTGAGATGAATTCAGAGAATTCAACTCCAGTTTCTGGTAACATGGTTTTAAATTTAAGACGATATCCGTCCTCGTTAAGTTGGTACTTCTTTAACAACGCCGCCCTGACAACCTCATAGTTGTTTTTGTCAGGCACATCTACCATACTCAACAAAGTCAAAGCATCACCTCTAAGTATCTTGGACAGATGATACACATATAATGTTTTATCTATATTATGTACATTACATGCACTTTCAAATCTATCTAGATAAAATGTTATATCATCGATTGAGGGATTAAATGCTGGTAGATTAAGCTTGAAATCCTTAGCATTAGTCTTATTTGACACCTTATTTGCCTCATTAGCATTACCAGTGTTCAATAACTTTAACTTCTCTAACTCTAAAGCTAAGACTTTTTCATCATGTTCCATTTTTGCTTTTCTCTCATCAGCCTCTCTTTGTAACCTTCTTTCTTCAGCCTCAGCCTGTAACTTTCTTTCTTCAGCCTGGGCCTGTAACTTTTTTCCTTCAGCCTCTATTTCAAGTCTCTTATTTTCAGCTTCTTTTTCAAGTCTCTTATTTTCAGCTTCAGCCTGGGCCTGTAACTTTTTTTTCTTCAGCTTCTTTTTTTTCAAGTCTCTTATTTTCAGCTTCTCTTTTTTGTTTTTCCATTTCCATTTGAAATCTTTTTTCCTCCACCTGCATCTGCAGTTTCTTTTGTTCTATTTCAGCCTCTATTCTCTTTTGTTCAGTTTGTTCTTTCATTTTCTTTTCTTCCGACTTCAATGCCTTGGCATATTGAACAGTCGCAAATTCTTCTAATTTATCACCTGTCTTCCCAAGGGCTTTACCCTGCTCAATAAAGTACTCAAATGTAGACATGATGTCCAAAATGTGAGTACAGAACCTGAAATAATTAATTATCTTATTTCAATGTTAAATAGCAACAAGACTTAATAAAGTGCTTGTATAATCTCTATGTTGAACCCAATCTCTGTGGGAAACAGGAGTTGACACCAACTTGTATTATCAAATGTATAATAATATCACAAGTCACCTCTTAATTAACAGTGCACTACCCAAATCAGTGCATAATCATCAGTTATTTATCATAACTGCACTACAATAGTGCATAAGCAAAAACACCAGTTTGTTATGATAAGTGCACTATAGACCAATAGTGCATGAGCATATATCAACAATAGTGAAAGCTAACTATGCAAGAACTATGTAAACAATAACAAGACAATGTAAACAATAGCAAAGGTCACCAACAATGTAAACAATAACAAAGATCAAAGTCAATGTAAACAACAACAAAGATCCGAGTCAATGTAAACAATAACAAAGATCAGAGTCAATGTAAACAATAACAAAGATCAGAGTCAATGTAAACAATCAACAAAGATCAAACAATACGAAAACATTCGCATAAGTCAAATACACAAACAGCAAAACTAAAAAGAAATATGCGAAGATATGACTAACAAATGACGCTACAGTGTATACACAAAAATATACGTAAAGAACTGAATAATAGCAAAGGGGAGACCTACAAATACAAACAATCGAAATCGAAACTAAAAACACAAAGAAAGAGAGAAAAAGAAAAAAGAAAAAAAAATATATATATACAAGAAACAAAAATAAAGCACAACTCGTCACAACTAAACAGATATAGCAACGATTGTCGCTAGCAAATTTCACTGTAGGAAATTCGCACAGTCCCTAACGAAAACGCTAACAGTAGAACCTCTGTGACGTGGTATCTTCTACTGTAAGACTCCGCCCAACCGAGAAAACCCGCTGAAATATAAACATATAAATATACAAATAACAAATAACATATAACATATAAACATGTATCATGAAAACAATAGGAGAAAGTGTGAAAGTACAGAAGGCTCAGTTAGAACATAAGGGCACAGTTCACAAACAAAACAGGCCACTTAACTTCTATAAATCCAGCGTCAGCACGGTGCAGAACAGGATGTAATCAGCATTCTGAGGATAATGATCCAACGTTGATTAACTTCTGCTCCCATAAACAGCCATGACGAAGGAAATGAGCTTCTAATACTGCAACAGTTGTTACGGCACTTGACCTTCTGAATCTTCTAAATTGATTTAACCGGCACTTGACCTTCTGAACCCGCAACAGTACCCCTGAGACCGGAACAGTTGTTACGGCACTTGTCCTTCTTTTCACCAGATCAGGAAATCCATTCGCTCGGTACTTGTCCTTCTAATTTTACATAAACTTCAATATTGCCGAGCAGCGCCGGGTAGTTTCAAAATCAGCAACTGTCAGAAAATCCGGATACTTTCAATAAAATTTCTTGTAAGGTGGTAGTTGATGCTGTAGTTGTATCTAGTATGATGATGATGTCTGGGTTTGCTGACCCCCTTGATAGCTGGAATCAGAGTGAACCAACCTATGGCCACCAAAAATGATATGGTGCGCCAAAATATCAGATGATAGAACCAGCTCTGGCCACCAAAAATGATAAGGGTGGATTTGTGCTGAAGTGGTAACTTGCCACCCTTATCGACACCTGGTGTTAAAGTGTAAGATGTAGGTGTCTTCTCTGATTTAGGATGTTGCTGTGTATGTGGTAGTGGAACAGTTCACAGGGTTATCACACAGGCAACATGACGTGTAGAGTCATAGAAAGGGTAACTTCGTTGTATAAGTTTCTTTCATTTATTGCACGCCACAAAACAGTCATGATACTTATGACATCAACATGGTTAACGAGTTCAGCAAGATGATATGGCACATTGAAAACAATTTCTGTAGTCAGCAATGATAGCTGTTGTATATATGCGTCATAAGACATCACAGTTCAATAGATTCAGAAATTCATCAATCATCGAGTGCTAGTTCGTGAAGCTGTATAAATAATAATAATTTCTATAACTTCTGCAACAGTGTCAGCTACAGATCTTCAATGTTCATAAACAATAATAAATGCTCCCATTCTGATGCTAGCAGATCAGTTGTATACAATAAGTCCGTTCACTGTCTGCACGTGAATAGCATACATGGGCTACAGGTCAGCTCGACCTTTATAATGTTCCTAAGTCTAACCATCTGACTTGGACGTGATCTCTGATATAACGAATCCTGGAACACAGACAACAGTCTTGTTGGTCTAGAGCGACCCATATATATTTAACTAGTTCAGGTATACAGATACTGGTGACTTAATCCTAGTCAAAGTACCTCTCCATTTTGCATCACACAGGCGAGCAAATAGGCGACAAAATGACGAACCTCTAGACGATAGCATAAAGTTCGATACAAGAGGAATTACCTTATTTCGGAAAATCAACCATGAACATATGCCTCCAGGCAGGCTGCATAATACTGGGAAATAGTCTAGTTAGCTAACTAACTCACTAAGACACTGTATTTCCCTCAGAGAATCACAAGACGCAGTTGCGTCTGCTCGCTTCTTAAACCATTTCTAAACTGCCCAACTGGGCGGAACACACAGAACGAACTCCCGGTTTTTGACATGCGCAGAACGACAATCTCTGAGTTGCCGTTCACAATAAGACGATTCGAAGAACATTCGAGATAAAAGTCTTACACAGTCGCGCCTTTTATGGTCATGAAAAGAAGCGTTAAGAAAGGTTTCAGACATCTACCATAGTTGACTGATACTACCAAATAAGGAGATGTGGTCACGCTTCGTTCAAGAAATTATAGACCGAACGTGTCTCTATACAAGAGAAGGCAACTCCTAACAAATTGTAGTTTCGATAACTCGGATTATGTCCCTTTGACCATAGAAAACATAATACACACTTCAGTCAAAAAAATGATCATACATATGAAAAAAATGTTTATACAAACGAAAAATAATAATGATCCGTGCGTAACAATATCCTTGGGTAAAAAATTAATAAGGTTGAGCTCTCAGTGCTTGTGGTTGTCCTTAGATAATTAGTATAGATTGACTTGTTTAACTTAGACATTGTATAAATTTGCCTGTTAAGAAAATGGCCGACTTGGCAAAATTTCGATCTGCTGCTGTGCAGACTGCTAAAGAGTTAGGAATGGACGGGCAAGTTATGATTGCTTATGTCACTACTGAATGTGACAAATATATTGAACGTGAAGAAAGAAAATTTGAAGCCGAAAGAAAGTTGGAGGCTGAAAAAGAAATTAAGAAGTTACAATTGGAGGCTGAGGCTAAGAAGTTCCAATTGGAGGCAGAAGAAAAAAGATTGACTGCCGAAAGGGAAGACAAAAGATTAGCTGCAGAAAGGGAAGCAGAAGAAAGAAGGCAGGATGCACAGAGGGAAGCAGAAGATAGGAGATTACAAAGGGAGCACGAGTTACGACTAAGGGAGTAGGAATTTCAAGGCCATGCTCCTGAAAATGGTGCCAGTCCCTTTACCTCTGATGCCTCTGCTAGTCAGGGAGCCTCAACCTCAGCTATGAACTTTCATTTAGATCATTTTGTTGAGAGAGAAGATGATATCGAGAGCTATCTAAATAGATATGAACTGTTAGCTACCACGTATGGGTTAGAGAGAGAAAGGTGGAGCTTAAAGTTATCTCAAGGGCTTCGTGGTACGGCTTATGATGTTTTCGCCAAAATGAGCAGAGGTGATCAAGAAAATTATGACATGCTAAAGCAGGCTCTTTTGTTGAGATATGAAAAGAATGGTGAATTTTATAGAAAAAAAATTAGGAATGCTAAACTACTGTCAGGTGAAACCTATCACCAGTTCTCTGCACAGTTAGAGACATACTTGGAGAAATGGACTTCTCTGGGGAAAACCCAAGATCTTAAGGAAATGGTCCTTATAGAACAACTAAGAGAGTCCATGGCTCCAGACCTGAGAACGTTTCTCATGGAATAAGGTGCAGAGAGGCTGGGTGAGTTACTAAATGTCGCTGAAATGTATCAGGCAGCTCAAGCAGAGGTAACAAGTAATAAAAAGAAACAGGTAGATAATTTTAAGGCACCACAGAACTTTAATAAATTTGATCCTAGAGATCAGAACAAAGGTAAGCACCAGTTTGATAGGCCACGGTATGACAATAAAAATAAAACCCCACAATTCGATGAAAGGAAATATGATGAAAGAAAATCTTTCAACCAAGGAAGGAGGTGGTGTAAAAATTGTCGGATGGACAATCATGATACTGACTGTTGCAGAAGGAACCCTAAAGTAATGGCCACCCTTCAGGTCAGGTCGACCTCAAGAAAGGAGGAGGATATTATGTTAAATACCACTCCAGAAGAGATGAGGAAGGCGCAGGCTGGGGATAAGACTCTCAAGCCTTGTTATAAGAAGTTGTCCAATTATCACACACCTCCAGGAAAAGGAGACTTCTATATGAAGAACAAACTAATATACCGGAAGACTGGAACTAGATCCAAAGGTCAGGGACAGCTGGTACTTCCTAAAAGGTATAGGCCAGACTTAATAAGGAGCTTACATGTGAAACAAGATGGGGACCATGAGAAAATAGGTACCATCATTCAAAAGGTGGCTCAGAATTATTATTGGCCCAAGGCAAGGTGGGACATTGAACATTTTGTAGAGAGGTGTAGCATAGCATATGAGGGAACACCCACAAGTGGGAACATTGATCAGGACCTGGACACGCCACCGGGCAAACGTAGGCCTGACACTGAAAAGAAAAATAAATTTAATAAAGTGGACCAAGTGGAATGGGAAGCCCCTTTTCACGGACAATCTTCAATTGACTGTTTTACAATGGCCACGATGCAGCGAGTGCAAAAAGATGTCTTACCCCAGAATAAGCCGAAAATCCCTCAATCGGACTTATGTAAACTGGAGGAAGAAGATGTAGAGAGGAGATCTCTCACAAGGAATTTTAAGTGGGGAGAAAGCCCCAAGAAAAAAATTGGTAGCGGTCGATTTGTGCATGACGATTCTGGGAAGAAAAGTCATCACAACAGAGCTTCGAGTGCAAAGGACCTGACATGTGAGAGGAAAAATAAGTTTCCGAATTTAAAAGTCCATATGTAACTCTGCTAAGAACGTGGACTGATGACAAGGCAGAGGAAAATATTACATCCTCATACCAATATGTGAATGAGCTGACCACTCGTTTAAAAACTGGCTGGAAACTTGCCAATGAAAATTTGAGACAAGCCAGGAAAAAACATGCTGCCTATTACAACAGGAAAGCTAAAGACAGAGATTTGGCTGTGGGAGAGAAGGTACTGCTTCTTCTACCCGGTAGTCAGAATAAATTACAAATTGGATGGCAAGGTCAATATACAGTTCTAGAGATGGTGTCTAGAACCAATTATAAGATAGATAAGAAAGGGAAAGAAAAAATCTATCATGTGAATCTCCTGAAGAAATATTTGGAAAGAGAACATCAGGAAGAGACACACTTGTTGACCTTGTCCATTGCCATAGAGATGAAAAAGGAACCACTTTCATCATTTGAATATCCATTACATCCCTGTGAGACAGCGGCACAGGTGAAAATCAGTACACATTTAACGAAAAATCAGAAGGAGAGAGTGCAACAGATTCTAGATGATCATACAGAGGTGTTAACGGATCGACCGGTGCATACAAACTTATTGGAATATGATATGAAACTGATAGACCCCACACCTGTCTGTATGAAACCCTACTCGATTCCTTTTGCTAAGGAGAAAGCCTTGAAGGAAGAGATAGACTATTTGTTGAAGGAGGGAATAATTTCACACAGTGAATCTTCGTATAGTTCCAGTGTGGTACTCTTAAGGAAACCCTCTGGAGAACATAGACTCTGTATAGATTACAGGAGACTGAATGCTATCACAGAAGGTCAGGTGGATCCATTGCCGGATACAAATCAGTTGTTTGCCAGGCTAAATAAAGCTAAATATTTCTCAAAAGTGGATCTGAGTAAAGGATACTATCAGATTCCAGTAAAGCCTGAGGTTAGACCATACCTAGCTTTTAGTACCTCAGAGGGACACTATGAGTTTAACAGATTGCCATTTGGATTGAAGAATGCGCCTAGTGTCTTCTCTAGAATGATGAGAAAATTGTTGGATCCTCTGAATAATTCATGCATCACAAATTTCATGGATGATATCCTTATAGCAACAGAAACATTTGAGGAACACAATGACTCTCTGAACATGCTGTTTAATCGACATAGAGAAGCGAATTTAACAGCCCGACCAACCAAATGTTGCGTTGGATGTAAAGAATTAGAATTCTTGGGACACACAGTCCATCAGGGAAACATGACCCCTGACCCCAAGAATTTAGAGAAACTAAAGAAAGCCCCGAGGCCACAAACCAAGAAAGACGTGAGATCCTTTGTCTCATTATGTGGTTTCTACCAAAAGTATATCAAGAACTTTAATTCCATATGTGCACCGTTAACTGATTTGACACGCAAAGGAAATCCAGATCGAATTACATGGACAGCACAATGTGAATTGGCATACCAGGAATTGAAGGAAAAGCTCACAAGCAAACCTATTTTGAAATTACCTGACTTAAGTCAAGAATTCATTGTAAGAACGGATGCCAGTAATATCGGGTTAGGTGCGACCCTATTACAGAAATCAGATGCACTAGATGGGGAATTAACCTCAGTGGCATATGCTAGCAGCAAGTTGAATAAAGCTGAAACCAATTATTCAACTAGCGAAAAAGAATGTCTTGCAGTAATATGGGCAATCCAGAAATTCAATATTTATCTGTATGGGAAGGCATTCAAGTTGCAAACGGATCACAAACCCTTGTCGTTTCTAGCGCAGGCTAGGCATGAAAATTCGAGGTTACTCAGATGGTCCTTACTTTTGCAGCCATTCCAGTTCAGCATAGAGTATATTTCTGGAAAAACTAACCTGGGTGCGGATTTTTTAAGCCGCCATCCGTGTGACGAGAATCACCGTAAGCACCAGGACTAATATTAAATTTCTCTATGTGTATATAGAATTATAGACTGACATATAAGGTCTGTTTTAAGTGGGGAGAATTTGTGGTGAGAAATTCTAATCCACATATTTAAATTAAAAAGTAAATGTAAAGCCTAACGAATTAATTCAATAAAAGGAAAGAAGACTGGTAAAGAACAGTGCCGTCACTATAGCGTACGCCTGTGTTATAGAACGTCATGCTAGTTAAACAAGAAAATCCCTTTTTATGCTCCGTCTGCATAATTGTAACGCTTTCACGTTGATAGTAAAGCCTACAGCATCATACACGCGTTTCTAAAAATAAAACTGGTACTGTGTTTCTTAGAAAACATTGAGATACGCAAGATGCTTAATGACCCAGATATAATACTAGCATTAATTAAATTATACACATTACGTTAACCTAAAAGGACAGACGGACTTAGGATAGAGAGAGAGAGAGAGAGATGTGCGGAGGAACGCATGCAACACTAACACGCCGTCTCGCGATATAAAATTAATGCCACCCCCAAGCGAAAGGCATGCAGGCTTGATTTTTTTCAAATAAACAGTGACAAAAAACACTACCAATACGAGGGTCAGGTTTTGGAAACATGTTTAATGCTTATTAGGAAACATGACACAATACTGTTTTCTGTTTGAAATCCTGACTTTATACTGACAGAACAGTCGAAAAGGCAGGACAGGTGGCGGTTCTAAACATAAAAAATAAAAAAACAAATACACGACTATCCTAGAAAATACATATTTTGAACGCAGCCACTTGGCTCCCTTGAACTTATATATTTGGGTGCCTTAGGACTTGCTCACAAAGAATATGTTAGGTGTTAAGCAATTAGTCTAATAATTAACAAATTATAGCCAAAATATTATAGGGGTATTGTCAGACAACACAGGATCATTTTTGCTCATAATGGCGTGTTTGGACACTGCTTTAGAAAAAAATGAGGCCACCACGTTAAATCCGATTTGATTGGCTAGAATAATATGTAAGGCGAAACATGATTAGTCGATTGCAAATACTAATTTTGGTTGTTACTAGAAACGATAGGAAGGGTAAAATTTTTTCAAAAGTGAACTCGGTGTTTTGCTTCAGTGTGGAAACAGATTATAAATTAGTTCTGAAGGGAGGTACAACCTTCTTGTTTCAGGGACCGTGGTACTAAACTATTAAAGCAGCACCTGGTCTGAGTTTTGCTGAATCCAGAGGCTGATAGCATACTCCTTGGTCAAGATAGCGACCAGTGTTGTTTCTCAAGAATACGGTGAAGCAAGCGAGCAGAGGAGACTGTTTCCTGCCGCCCACACAGAAGTTAAGATTCGTTGGCCAGAGCAGCTCAATCTTGTGTACCCCCCTCTAAAACTGACTGTATATTAAATAAAGAGGGACAATTATTTGTCTCAAATGACAGGAACTGTGAACTTTTCCAATACTATTTCCACCAGAAACAAACACTTGAAGTCATGATGTCAAACAACAACCTAGCTTGAAAAAGCCAGTATTACCTCATAGTACTACATCACAACTTACCCACATATTGTAATAATAATAATATATGTCAATACACAAATCCTATCTATAAATTTTGTACATACAACTTGTAATTACATTTGATTGTGATTCCTGGTTCACTTTGTAGTTGAATCAGGATATCTATTATTGAAAGGAATTAATACATATTTTACAAGTCACACTTGACTTATTAAGTTAGTCTTATAGAGTGTTCTACGTATGTGAGTGTCACAGTGTTGTAAAGTATTGTGGATTAAATTAAATTGTTTATCTGTCTGTTGGTTGTTGTGAACATACACTTCATCACTTTCATAACCCTAGACATTCAACGTAGTCATCACAATATTCCAGAATAATTCTGACTGAGGTCTAAATGTGGTAGCAAAGTAAGGTCATCTGTAATACACCACACTTATTAGATACAGATACCTTCACAGCTGATCTTTACCACACCTGCCTGCATGGCACCGCAGCCAGAAAGGGCAAGACAAAGGGAAAACCCCTGCGCAAGGGACATCTGATCAGGGCAAATATACCGGGCCTAACCGCATCGGATGCTTGCAAACAGACTTGCAAAGGAGCAGAAATGTCAGTTATTCTCCACCTGAGGTGAGAGGCCTTCAACGCGAGGAACTGTTTTATTGAACGGGACTTTAACGTATTGTCTGTTTGATACAGGTTTAAGCTTTGATTGTATTGCTGCAAGGCATTTGGTCAAACCTGGTCAAGAGACAGAAGAAACCGTCAAATTATGTGGAGTTTTCAAAGGAGATGCACCCATAAAGCTTCCCATCGCACTGGGTAAGATACACTCTGATTTCGTCAGAGGTGTGATCAAAGCGGCTATAATGGATGATCCGATCTACCCAGTCATACTTGGTTGTAGATATGTGTTTATATGCAAACCGAAAGAGCCGATATTAGTAGCAGTAACCACAAGAGGGCAAACCAAGAAGGAACGGGAGCCTGCATCTAATATGTTACTTATGGAACTAAAAGAGGCGCAACAAAAGGACCCTACCTTGGAGCCCTGCTTTAGAAAAATGCCCATGGCCAAGGAGCCCAGACACAACGTAGACATATTTTCTAAGGATGGCGTACTTTATCGTAGAACGGGCGACCCTGAACAGGGACATAATCAGCTCCTAGTACCGACGCAGTACTGAGACCAAATCTTAGAAATGGGGCACTCTCTTTCCTTTAGCGGACATATGGGACAAAACGCCACTATTCAGCGAATATCAACTCAATATTGGTGGCCAGGAATGAACACTGATATTATCAGATATGTGAAATCCTGCGCCAAGTGCCAACGTGTGGCCCCCAAGCATTGGACACCGCCAGTTTCCATGGGAGAAATGCCAATAGTGGGGACACCTATTGAACGGGTTGCAGCCGACATTATAGGACCTCTGGAAAGGACTAAATGAAGGAACAGGTTTATCTTGACCTTAGTCGACACATGCACTATGTGGGCCGAAGCTATACCGCTAACATGCACGGATTCCAAGCATGTCGCAGAAGCCCTAGTGCAGATCTTTACACGGTTGGGATTCCCTTAACAAGTTTTGACGGATAACGGATCCCAATTCCGTAGGCTGTTAATGGAGGAGATCTTGAGGGTCAAACACATCCACACCAGCCCGTGCCAACCCGACGGAAATGGGCTCGTGGAACGCTTTAACGGCAGCCTCACCATGATGTAAGCTGGGACAAGAGAAACCTGAAGATTGGGACCAGCATTTAAGTATGTATCGGAACTTAAGGAAAGGTTACAACTAGGATGGGATCTAGCAACAACCAACCTTAAGCGAGCACACATGAAGCACGCTAAACGATACAACAGAGTAGCGAAAGAGAGAGAATCGCAACCAGGAAAAAAGGTTTTGTTGCTACTTCCAACCGGAAACAACAGACTACGTATCGGATGGCAAGGGCCGTTTACCGTCCTTAAAAAGATCTCGAGAACTAACTATATCTCTTTTAAAGGAAAAGACAAATTCTACCATATAAATCTGTTAAATAAATATTTGAAAAGACCGGTGCCTTCCGCCGAACATCTCTTGGAGGTCGCTATAGCAACCGAAGATGAGGAAGATGACGATAGTTGCATGGAATATCCACTGCAACAAACGGAATCATTCAAAGATGTTAAATTCGGCGACACTGTCTCAGAACCTCAACAGACAGAAACAAAGGCGTTATTGAAACAGTACTCGGCAGTCTTAATGGACATACCTGGTCGAACGCATCTCGCAGAATTCGATATGAAGCTGACAAACGAGACACCTGTGCGAACCAGAGTTTACCCGATCCCGAATGCTAAAGCTGACAAGCTACGTCAAGCTGGGATTATTAGCGAGTCTACATCTCCCTATAGCTCGAGTGTAGTACTGTTGCAGAAACCTAATAAGGAAGTTCGGTTGTGTATTGACTATCGATTTCTTAACACAGTAACGGAATTCCAATCGGAGCCTCTGCAAAACGCTTCTGAACTGTTTACCAAGCTTAGCAAGGCAAGAGTTTTCTCTAAGATTGACCCGAGTAAAGGTTGTTACCAAATACCAGTCAAGGAGAAAATTAAACCCCTGTTAGCTTTAAGCACCAGTGCAGGACACTACACTTTCAACGTTATGCTTTTCGGTTTGCACAACGCACCAGGAGTCTTCACCAGAATGAAGAAAAAGCTTTTAGAACCCTTGCGCAGTCCACATATCCACAATTTTATGGACGATATACTGATTGCAACGGACAACTACGAAGAACATATTGCTACGGTCGCTATGCTCCTCAGGAGACTAAAGGAAGCTGGTCTAACAGCACGTCCTAGCAAATGTTTAATCGGCTTTGAAAAGCTTGACTTCCTGGGGCATACTATTTCTCAAGGGTGTATGTGGCCAGTTGCCAAAAACGTAGAGAAAATAGGTGCATAAAACAAAGAGAGACACACGTACGTTCCTATCACTGTGTGCGTACTACCAGAAGTTCATTAAAAACTTCAATGGCCTGACAGCACCCCTTACTGACCTCACAAAGAAGAGGAAACCTGATAAAGTTATTTGGAATGCATAGTGTGAAAACGCTTACGTCACCCTCAAGGAACGCCTATCCAAATACCACATTCTACGGCTACCTGACCTTAAGAAACCTTTCATTTTGCGTGTAGATGCCTCCGGACAAGGAATCGGGTCAACACTGCTTCAGGCAGATGACAAGAATCCGAACCTGTTATTTCCAGTTGCATACGGCAGCCGCAAACGGAATACAGCAGAAAGGAATTATTCGACCGTGGAGAGTGAATGTTTAGCACTAGTGAATGGAATCAGGAGACATCATGAATAACTATATGGCGTTTCATTCACGGTACAGACAGACCATGCTCCATTGGCCTTTCTTGGAGCCAATAAGGAATTTAACGCAAAGATTATGCGTTGGGCTTTGCTGTTAAGCGTGTACTCATTTAAAGAACAATATATACCAGGAAGAGAGAATGTAGGAGCGGATTTTATGAGTCGAAATTGGAGCATGGAGGAGGATGATGAAATGGAAGATAGCATTTACTAGGACACTGCGGATGACAGTAGCTCTATTTCCATAAAAGAGATATGAAAGGGTTTCACATCTTCAAAGCCTGGTCGTACTGTGACGTGGAATGTAAATATTGATACAGTAATCTGACAGCCTTCGTTTTCCCATTTAGCGTCTACCATTTGCTAAGCTAAACCCCGCAATGTCTGACTGCATTACTCATATCTAATCCACGCCCTTTTTTCTTGACATGTAAACAAACAGACATTTATCAATTTCCGTAACCTGTCAGTATAACAGGCAGCGAGCCCTGATTTGTTTACCTGAGTTCTCACGCGAGCTGATTCGCCAATTATCGGTCATTAGGCAGACGCGCGTAGAAATAACAGATTGTTTGAAGTGAGACAAGGGGCTATAATATTTTCCCGACCACCTTTGATGTTAGCACGTTCCAGGGGAAGATAATGTTTGACCTGCGCAAGGGGACGTAATCTAGAGAGGCTCGTACACGGCAAGTCGTCTGATGTCGATCAGCATCGCTGAGTAGAATGAACGGACAAACCTTTGATCCGGGAAAACGCAGTTTCCTGATTTCCCTGATAGACAGAGGCGCGAATTATAACATCCCCTAGTGAGCCAACACCATAAGCTGTATATATACCGCGCTCTCTCAAACTCAGTATTAGAGTCGCTCAGAAATTTCTTGGATAATCTAAGCACGACGGACTAGAACCATTTCTTCGCTGGATGTGTTAAATTTTCCCGTGGGGATTTAATTTTCTGATTCGCGGTAATAGAAATTGTGCTTAAGTGTTAAAATGTGTTAGGTTTACTATTTTATTCAATATAATTCCCTAGTGTTAAAAACTAGTGAAATAACGTAACGCATAGATATTTCTTGCCAGTCGTTCAGAGTAATGTAATTTCATATACCCCATTTTTCTTACACAAGAAGATACGGTTTAGCTGACTAAGATTATTAAGTGTGACGGATCAGTGACCGAATAGAATTCGGATTATATTTCATTGTGTGAAATTAAATAAGTGACTAGAGTAAATGTTATGTGACAAAACAACTGTCGTCGACAAATAGCTAGTAGTGACAGGCGATTTTGGTTAAAGTGCGCGTATGGATAAATTGAATAATAATTGACTTTGTGCGCTGTTCATTTTCCCGCAGGCAATAACGGGGGAGGGCACATACCCTTTTTTCCCGACAGGCCATAGCGGAAAATTTACGGGTGGATAGGATAGTAGCAGTTTTTAAAAATGTTCTTGTCTTCCTTATCTAGCACTCGATCAAAACCAGCAGCCAGAGGTCTAATAGTACCAGTAACATTATTATTATTTCGGGTCTTTGATTTTTCGGACTTGCTCTGTCCTCTTTCTTCATTCAGAGAGAGACCAGTAGAAACAGTAATATTAATTGTAACTGGACGGTACCATACCCAGAATTATTTATTCAATTTTTCCAGCCCACTAGGCACACGAAAGAACATATATTCCTGACCTTTGACAGATGCAGCACTGGATTTATTCAGACAGTTGTGCTGTTTCAAAATCGGCACTCACCATAAGAGTCAGCCTATAGGATTTACCATCATTATCAGTTTTTTACATATCGTAACATTTTGTCTGAGCAACCAGAGGCTAGACAATACAGGAACTTCTTTTCTCCTTTTGTAATTGTGAACGTCCCGAGAACATCTTGCTTCAGTAACTATATGCAGTGACACAGGACTCATCCAGAAAAAATTAAACCACCAACTTTGGCGTCCACCTTGTAATTATTATTAGATACAAAGGCTGGATTGGGGCCAAATTTGGGCCACCCACCTGACAATATAGGTTCAAACTATTGTAATTTTTTAAGGGATACCTACACCATTATTAGGTAAGCAAGAGTGTTTGTGGCCACAGATGACAGAGTGAGAGACAGAGAGAGAGTAAATATTTTCCTTTGTTACAATCATTGTACTAACTTCTTTTTTTTATTTTTCGCTAACCTGAGTACTTTACTGAGTAGTAATTTAGTGGGAACTTGTTCTTCACAGTATATTCTGTAATCTAGTGTTTATCCTTGACCTGTGGGTTATTAACATTTTTTGGGATCTTTTTCTCAACAAGGGGAGGGCACTTATTCGGTTATTTTCATATATCTGTAAACTTTATTTATTTGATTTCTCTATATATTTAATGTTGTGAAAGGTTAATGATAATAAACAACAAAAAGAACGTAATGTGCGTGCTGGTCAGACCCATACCCAATTAACCATAGTTTTTTCACGTTTTGTGTGTCTTGTTGTCACATAATTGTGTGTGTGGATGCGTCTAGTTGAACTTATCTTTATAGAGATAAGGAGTTGGAAGAGTGTCTTACACTACAATATAGTCGTATAGATAGGCTGGACTAGAGAAACTATTCAGTCCAGAGACAACTTTTTCTCCTTTACTATTCACTCGTGAAATCTATTTCTACACCTTTAACCTCACCTATTTACCACTATCACCTCTGCTCAGACGGGACCATAAATATCTTCTAAACTATCTAAGAATATACGACAGTTCTTAGAGTCTTCTTCTTCGTGGTTCGCCCTCAGACTTCTGTATTAATGATTCTAATAAAGGCAGTAGTCAGCTTAAGGCTCTTGACATCTCCAAACAGTTTTTCGTGGAGATAAGTGGATAGTTGCCAAATGCCACTCAGTTCACAGCTGTAAATTGGGCAAGACGGGAGCAGATGTTCGGCTATCTTAGAGTCTGAATTTCTAAAAGTGAGTCTGTTTAAACCACCAGTTTCTGTGGTTGGTTGATAGAGACAGTTTCTAGTGCATTTAGTATTGCCACCATTTCAGATGTAAAAATGGACATCATTTTCTGTAATATACTACAATATTTTGCTCATTTTCTATCTTAAAATATATATCCCTGTCCTTTATAACCCATCTTCTCCTTTCCACACTTATGCGTGTGCTTCAAAGCTGTCAATTATTGCTTGGTATATTTCCAACTGTCTAGTCCCACGCTTAAGACGAGATTATAAAGAATGAAGGTTCAGAGTGGTTTCAAAAAGAGGTACGGTGCAACACTATCCAAAATGTAAGTGAAACATTTCCCGCTAAAAAAAAAACGGGACCAAGAAACAACTATGTACCAGAAATTGAAGTCTACCAAGAAAAAAAAAACCCCAATCTTTCTTGAAACGATTTACATTGAATTGCTCCGGACAAATATGCATCAGATTTTTCGATATTCTATAGTACATTCGATGTTCGATACGCAACAACAAAATAAAAAAAACCCAGAAAACCAGCGTGATGAAAACCAAATTGTTAGCCGCTGTTTCACTACTTTTAGCATCGATACGAGCAGGTAACCAGCCAAAATAATACGAAAATAGTTTTGTGATTGTAACTGTCTTTTTTTTTCCTTGTTGATGTGATCACTGGCCCAAGACAGTATACATGTTGTTAGATGTGTAGTGCGAGCGTATGATGAATTGAGTGTGGGTGCGAATAAAGGCGCGAATGTGTTTAGGCTCGTATAGATGTAGATCCTGCAACCCATACTCTCACATGCAGTAATCAAGGATGCTTTGACACTGCAGGCATGTTTCAAGACATTTATTGACGGGAACACACATAGTATCAACAGGAACAGTCAGTGTAACAAGGTCATGCTGACCTGACATCGATAGGTATACATTTGGCATTCAAAAAGGTAAACATCAGAATAGACGTGCATGGTCAATAGCAAAGTTCTTCAATAATGACAGTTCGTAGCGTCGCCCTTGGCGTCTCTGACTAAACGCGTCAGATGCCTTAGTTACTTTGACACACAGGTGCAACTTGGCACTCCCCGCCAATTGCACATATCAGGCTGTAGTATAATAGCCGAAAGCACAGGCCTCGTTCTGACGTCGGCCGTGTACTTCTGTTAAATAGGTTATCATCAACCCTGCAGTAATACTTATTGTAGATAGAAGTTCCGCCAATCTGCGGCTCCCACAATATATCTTCGTCACTGGATTTCTGGACAATATAAGACTAACAGTCTTGGATGGCTACCTCGAGCACAAATATATAAGTTCTGAAATGGCGGATCAGTGAGCTGCTGTTCACCCTAGGTAATCCTTTACATGTTCTGCCACCGAAAAGCGTAATAATGCATAAAGGTCGGTATTACCTGAAAAATGAATCCTCAGAACTAAACAAGGAATTCTGTCGTCATCCCGACGCACAGAGATTCACTGGGGAAAACTGCCATAGCAGTTACTTCGAAGATTCTCCCCGAAAAACAATGGACTCTTGGTCCCTTCAGAAAAACAGGACCTTCCCGGCTTGCCGGAAGTATATCTCACTCCCGCTTAAAAAAACCTTCCCCTAGGCCTACGCCGAACTGTCAACCTCTGACCCTAAAGGTCAAACACAATGAATGAATAAACAAGGGAAGACAACCCCTAATCAACCTGACATCGCAGGTAAAGACACAATTATACTTATGATACAAACATAAGCAAATAACTTGACAGATGACTCCGTCGAAAATGACAGCAACATTACTACCACCCCCCTGTAAAAAAAAAAATGCAATTTTTTTTTTTTAATATGTTCATGAGCAAGATAGCACCAGTATCACTTCTGTGCTCATGCAAACAATGAACCTAATATCAGGTACAATAGAAGAGGGTACAAATCATCTCCCAACATAGGAGAAAATATTTCCTTTAAGCCAAACAAACTAAGGGATACCATTCACGAAACCTAAGTTGCTGGCAATACCAATCATATATCAAACATTACTAAATAATATAATCATAGCAATATACAAATGTCAATGCTATTTTAGCAACATATCACTGATGGATGGACAAAATGAAATTTGTTAAATTATCTAAACATCATCCAAATACATTTGTATTACAACATATTATGATATTAAGGACAGACCTAAGTCTGAAAATATATCAGGAAAAACTAGGACACAAGATTTAACTGGAATCATGTGGGCATCTAGACAATATGTCCGCCATCACATTATCCGAACCACGGATAGCTCGCACCGTGAAATGGAAAGGCTGAAGAGCAATAGCATAACGAGTAGATCTCGAGCTCTTCAAATCCTTACTTTGCATAGCCGTAAGAGCTTTTTGGTCGGTTTCCATAAAGAAATGCGCGCCCAGAAGGAACCTTTGTAGCTTAAGAATGGACCAAACCATAGCCAACAATTCACGGTCCAAAACCGAGTAATTCCTTTCTGCCGCATTCAGCTTCCTAGAAATATACATTACAGGATGCAGAGTTCCTGAATATTCCTGCATTAGTGCCGCTCCAATGCCAGTGGAAGAGGCATCACTACGAAGGACAAAAGTCTTATCAATCGTCGGTAGTCTTAAGATAGGATGAGATGAGAACAAATTCTTAACCTGATCCAATGAAGATTGGCATTCTTGGGACCAACGCACCATATTAGGAGAACCTTTTTTCAATAACGTTGAAAGTGGTGCCATAATGGAGGACAGATTCTCAATGAATCTTCCATAGAATTGTATCAATCCCAAGAGACTACGCACTTGCTTTTTTGTCTTCGGAACCGAGATATTTAATATCTTTGAAATGTTTTGGTCCTCTGTCCTCAACAGACCATGACCAACTCGATGACCTAGGAAGGAAATTTCACTAAACCCAACAAAAGCTTTAGAGGGTTTAGCAGTCAATCTATGCTCACGTAGAGTAGATAGCAATTCCTTCAGACCCACATAGTGTTCTTCCCAAGTATCGCTGAAAAGACAGATGTCGTCTAAATATGCAATGACATCTGCACGATCTGATAGAATTCGTCGCATCATGCGCACGAAAGTCGCTGGGGCGTTCATAAGCCCGAAAGGCATAAAATTCCATTGAAACAGACCCCTAGGTGTCGAAAAAGCAGTGAGAGGTTTGGCGTGTTCCGTCAGTGGGACTTGCCAATAACCTTTCGACAAGTCTAGTTTAGTAAAGAATTTAGCTTTAGAAAGTCTAATAAGTAGATCATCTAATAACGGCATAGGTTCAGCATCGAACTTCGTAACTTGATTTAATTTGCGATAATCAACGCAAAGACGTATGTTATTGTCTTTCTTTCGAACAATAACTATCGACGAAGAATAAGCTGAAGTGGATGGTTCAATTATTTGTAGTTGAATCATTTCATCCAATTCTTTCTCGACTTGTGCTTGAAAATGAATAGGTATTGGGTATGGTCTTACTCTGATCGGATTACGATCAGTAAGTATGATGTCATGTTCTATGACATCTGTGTGTCCAGGAATGGCGGTAAGGACATCCTGATATGATTGTAACGTAGAGGATACTTGACGTTGTTCCTCAAAAGACAAGTTGGAAGAGACTGTAACGTCTCTCCACGATTCCGTTGAAGTAAGTGGAATCGCAGGAAGAGGTAAGTTCACGTCAGAAAAAAATAGTTTCCTCATCCTGTATAACGGACAGGGATGAGATGTGACCATGTTGAACTGGAGAGTCGTCCGTCGCCTGGAAAATAGGCTGTAAATAGTCTGGACGTTCAATAAACTCTGTTAACATATTTATATGGAAGGTTTTATGCCTTCCATCCACATCGACAATATAGTCGACATCAGAAATTTTCGAGACTATAGTGTATGGACCCTTCCAAGAAATGAGAAGTCTATTCTCTCTTGAGGGCAGTAAGACATATGCTTTGTCTCCCGGACAAAGTTGACGTAGGCGTCTTTTCCTATTAGCAAATCGCCTAGCTTTTTCTTTCGCAAATTCGGAAGATGAAGTTGCTAACCTGCACGATTCGATAATCTTTTCTCTAAGAGCTATAACATATTCATATGACGATTGTGTATCATCGTCAATATTATCGGAAGTTATCAAATCGTGTAACAAGGACATCGGCCCGCGCGGTTGCGCGCCAAAGACAAGTTCGAAAGGAGAAAACCCTGTATGCTCGTTGGGAACCTCTCTATAGGCAAAGAGGACTGCAGGTAAAACCCTGTCCCAATCTTCAGGATGATCCTCCGTTATCTTGCCAAGTAAGTTCTTTAGTGTCCTGTTAAGACGTTCTACCAATCCATTGGACATTGGATGATAAATACTACTGAGAGACCTTTTAATGTCTAGCGTAGCCATTACCTGAGACATAACGTCCGAAATTAACTGAGTGCCGTGATCCGACAGTATTTCTCCGGGGAATCCCAGACGAGAAAATACGAGCCAAAGAGCATCAGCGATATCGACAGTTGATATGCTCTTCAGAGAAATAGCCTCTGGCCAACGCGTGCACATGTCCACGCAAGTGAGGATAAATTGGTGTCCTCTGGCTGACTTAATTTTGAACGGACCAATGATGTCTATAGCCATTTTCTGAAACGGCCGAATCGGAATATCTGCAGCCTGAATAGGAGCAGCATGTCTCGGACCCCTAGACTTGACCTCTTGACAAATTTTGCAAGATCGGCAATAAATTCGGATGTCTTTATTCACGAATGGCCAAAAGAAGGACGCAAGGACTCTAGTTTTAGTTCTGGAAAAACCCATGTGTCCAGCACACTGAGAATCGTGTGCATGCCGAAGAATTAAGGCTCTCATACACTTAGGCACAAGAATTTGCGAATGCATAGACTTGTCCGAGTGTTGTACCATTCGTACCAATATACCATTCTTCATAGTAATATACGATTTGTGATTCGTATTTTGATTGGGATCCCCTTTCTTTGCCAGAAGGAAGTATTTCTTCAAAGAAGGATCCTCTTCTTGACGTTTAACAAACGAGTCATGGGAAATCACCAAGTGCTCGTCTTGGCTATCAACTTCATTACTATTATCAGATGAAGTTGGGGGATTAAGAGCTTGAGCTCTTGTCACCACTGCATTGACCGTTTGAATGTTTTTTCTTCCCAACTAGAAATTTGTTGCGGGGTGCATTCCTTAACCCCATGAATACGACCGATTATAAGATCCGCAATAGGATTAGGAAGAAGACATGCATGGACATCTCCTGTGAAGAAAGGAGTGTCAATCCTAATAATAGCAGTAGGATAACTTTCCATAGTACCACCAAATGTAACACATTTGATTGTTTTTCCAGTGGCACAGCAAGGATCTATCAGAGACTCCTTAACCCCGACGGTAGTACATCCCGAATCGAAAAGTACTGAGACTAGCCTATCATTTATTAGACCTTTATCTAAGATGAGAGATCCTCTCCCATCATGCGCAACTGTAGCAGGTAGAGCAGGAAGAGGGTGACCACAACTTAGCGTAGATACAGTTGATGAGTCAAACAATGTTAAGCATTGGGGGCATTCAGTTGCTCTCCCAAAATCGAAAGCACAACCAGTGATAGCCCTAGAGTTACCACTATCATTTACTGTATTCCAGGCTCCATCAAACTCTTGTTGTGCAGAGTTTGCCTGTTGGTAAGGTCTTTTCTTGTTAAACCTAGGTCTACCTCGATTATCATTTCCCCTGTAATTATTTCGACTATCATTTCCCCTGTAATTGTTATCATATTGCCTATTGTAATCATCATTCCGGTTTGAATCCCGGTTTCTAAATTCACCATCGTCATAATCTTGACGTCGAGAATGATTACCTCGAAAATTTGAATAATTATTATTTGGATAGCCTTTGCGAAAGTGTCTCAAATTATTACCACTAAAATTACGAGAACTACCATCTTGTCTCCACTGCATAGACGAAGAACCATCATGTGTTGGATTACTCCGCTTCTGAGTGTAATTTTGATTACTTCCCCTATTCCAATTTTGTTGAGCACCCTGAAATTTTTTTTTTGAAATTAGGGCCATATGGTGTTGCCGAAGCAGCTGGCAACCCTTCTTTCACTTTAGAATTGCTAACTGTAGCATGGGGATGTGCTGTGGCATACTGACAACAGTATTCCTCCATTTCTTTTAAGTTTTTAGGCTTACGCTCATGAAGGAATGCAAGAAAAGAATCATTAACAGATGACAAAACCTTATCTCGCAATAATAAGTCCATTAGACCTTCATATGTTTTTTTCAATCTGAGACAACTCAACCCATCGTGTAAATGTACGACGTATCTTTGTAACAAAATCAGAGAAATCTACTCCATTTTCTGGCAACATTGTCCTAAAACGAAGACGATAGTCTTCTTGTTTTAGTTGATATTTTTTTAGCAGTGCTGCCCTGACAACATCATAATTAGTCCTCTCATGTTCGTCTATTGTCATAAGAGTAGTCACTGTGTCACCTGTAAAAAATGGCATCAGTTGTTCAACATATTTTTCCTTTTTTATGTTATGCGTATCGCACAAAAATTGGAATCTATCTAGATAATCTGCTACGTCATCCTTTAAAGGATTGAAATGAGGCAATTTAATCCTACTAACAAACTCCCTTGTCGTACTCGAAGTTGTTTGCTGAGCACCCGTACTCGCCAATTTCAATTTCTCTAACTCCAAAGTTGCGAGTTTTTCATCAAGTTCCATCTTCTGTTTTCTTTCCTCATGTTCCATTTTTCTGATTTCAGCCTCAGCTTGAGCTTTCCTCTCCTCTGCAGCAGCTTGAGCTTTCCTCTCCTCTGCAGCAGCTTCTTTGTCTAATCTCTTCTGTTCAGCTTCTTTGTCTAATCTCTTTTGTTCAGCTTCTTTGTCTAATCTCTTTTGTTCAGCTTCAAATCTCCTTTCCTCCACCTGCATCTGCAATTTCTTTTGTTCAGCAGCAATATCAGCTTCTCTGTCTAGCCTTTTTTGTTCCGCCGCAGCTTCTCTTTCTAATCTTTTCTCTTCAGCCTGAGCTTTTTTCTCTTCTGCAGCTAATGCTTTGTCATACTGAGCAACAGCCCATTGTTCTAACTGTTGACCAGTCTTATCAAGGGCTCTCCCTTGTGTAATAAAGTAGTCCAATGTAGACATCTTGTCTAATGAGATCAGAAACCTGAAAAAAATTAAATAAATTACCTTATCCCACTTCAATGGGAGACAAGTCTGAAATGCTAGACTTGTATACTCACTTCACTTTCTTTCACACTCTTAGTCTTGTTTATAATGTACCCAAAAAATCACCTGAGTACCTGTGGAAAAAAAAATTCCCTTTATATCCCACTCAATATGGGCACAAGTCTTTTTTCTAAAGAACTTGAATATGTATTTCACCTTGTCTCAATCTTTGTAGATAACAAGTCTTTTATCAAAGAACTTGTATAAATATCTTATATAATAATATTTTATTAAGAAACTCTATATGAAGAGTCTACCTTATCAATAATATCAAAACATGACCAAGTATGTGTATGTAGACTGTGCATGACAGTAATGTAGTACAACCAAAAAAAAATACAAAGACAAAGATACAAAACAATACAAATGGCAACACTGTTTTAACCAAAAATGTGTAGAGAAATACACAAGAAAGGAGAGACCTACAGAATACAAACAAAACAAATCGAAAATCAAAACTGAAAAAACAGACAAAATATTACAAAAACAACGTTAAGTACAATTACATCACAGCTAACATCAATAGCGACCAATTGTCACTAGCAAATTTCCAAATTAAGAAAATTTGCACCTACAGAACGCTTACAGTAAGCCTCGATCAAGTGGCATATTTACCGTAAGACCCACCAACCGAAAAAACCCGCAGAAAAATACACAAAAACAGTAGAAGTGACATAAACATATAGCAATCAATTTCAATGTGTTGCAGAACAAGTTCAGTCACAGCTGAAACTAAAATAAATTCCTTGCTCCTTGCGAACACAGAAACGAAATGTCAAACGCGCACTGAACGTCAAATCCACTGTAACATAAAGTGGTATTCACGAACCAAAGTTACTATGACCTTCTCAAATTAGGGCTTGCACATTGAATGTTTACTATTTCCACGTACTGTTTACAGACACTTGACCTCCAACAATGTAGCTTGAATGCTCTGACCTAGAAAAGTCTGTTGTTGAATGAAACGTGTAACAACCAGCAGTACTGTTTACAATAGGAACCCGCCTTCTATGCAGTTATGGTCCACGTAGCAAATGCCTAGTAGTTAACTTCAGTACATGTCTTGTTATGCTTTATGTAGCATTATAATATAAATGCTCGTACTGTTTATTTGGGTCAACCGTTGATGACCTATATCTGTCCTGTTGTAGCCAAAACTTGCAAGTGTAGAATTAGCGCTGTGTGTTACGGCTGTCCCGTGTGTAGCTTAGACCCACAGATCAGAAGTGTAATGTGTACTTGTCCTTCTTGTAACTTTCTCGACAAAACTGGAGACATCATACATGTAACAGCCAACCAGGAATGTAAATTTCTGGATCCATAAATGTCAACAATAATGTCAAATGCTCGCTCTGTTCTTTTTAAACCCACAGATCTGGTCCATCAGAAATGTAAGTTTCTAGGCCACATTGGCGACAAGAAATGTATCATAAGAGCCCACGTAACTGGTCCACCAGAAATGTAACTGTCTTTTTTTTCTTGTTGATGTGATCACTGGCCCAAGACAGTATACATGTTGTTAGATGTGTAGTGCGAGCGTATGATGAATTGAGTGTGGGTGCGAATGAAGGCGCGAATGTGTTTAGGCTCGTATAGATGTAGATCCTGCAACCCATACTCTCACATGCAGTAATCAAGGATGCTTTGACACTGCAGGCATGTTTCAAGACATTTATTGACGGGAACACACATAGTATCAACAGGAACAGTCAGTGTAACAAGGTCATGCTGACCTGACATCGATAGGTATACATTTGGCATTCAAAAAGGTAAACATCAGAATAGACGTGCATGGTCAATAGCAAAGTTCTTCAATAATGACAGTTCGTAGCGTCGCCCTTGGCGTCTCTGACTAAACGCGTCAGATGCCTTAGTTACTTTGACACACAGGTGCAACTTGGCACTCCCCGCCAATTGCACATATCAGGCTGTAGTATAATAGCCGAAAGCACAGGCCTCGTTCTGACGTCGGCCGTGTACTTCTGTTAAATAGGTTATCATCAACCCTGCAGTAATACTTATTGTAGATAGAAGTTCCGCCAATCTGCGGCTCCCACAATATATCTTCGTCACTGGATTTCTGGACAATATAAGACTAACAGTCTTGGATGGCTACCTCGAGCACAAATATATAAGTTCTGAAATGGCGGATCAGTGAGCTGCTGTTCACCCTAGGTAATCCTTTACATGTTCTGCCACCGAAAAGCGTAATAATGCATAAAGGTCGGTATTACCTGAAAAATGAATCCTCAGAACTAAACAAGGAATTCTGTCGTCATCCCGACGCACAGAGATTCACTGGGGAAAACTGCCATAGCAGTTACTTCGAAGATTCTCCCCGAAAAACAATGGACTCTTGGTCCCTTCAGAAAAACAGGACCTTCCCGGCTTGCCAGAAGTATATCTCACTCCCGCTTAAAAAAAACCTTCCCCTAGGCCTACGCCGAACTGTCAACCTCTGACCCTAAAGGTCAAACACAATGAATGAATAAACAAGGGAAGACAACCCCTAATCAACCTGACATCGCAGGTAAAGACACAATTATACTTATGATACAAACATAAGCAAATAACTTGACAGATGACTCCGTCGAAAATGACAGCAACAGTGATCTTTCTACTTAATGTCCTGATGACTGCACTGACTCTCCTGTGGTCGTTTTAATTCCTTCCATTCCATTTCAACTTCACTTGATCTTTGTATTCAAACTAATCAATAATCACTGCATCATGAATAAATCTAAAGCCCTGCGTGCTCTTTTAATGGATGTTCAGTTCATCTTTCACGGTGCAACGCGGCCCCCCCCCCCCCCCCTTCCTTTCCGTATTTTCATAATTTTCAATTCAAATGTCACGTCACTCCTATTGTACGGCTCTGAAACACGTGTGGCAGGGTGGCCACAGCTAAGCATACTTGCTTACATGATCGATAATGTACAGACTCTTGTCCTTGACATGATGATGATGATGATGGAATCACAGTCACGTAAACATCATTCACTAATGAGCTAGCTATAGATTGACGACTGATCCCAAGGCGTATAATGGTTCTCAAACTTTATTACACTATGTACATAGGGTTGAAATGAAAACGTAACAGCATACACCTATGCAAGGCATAGCTAATCCTGCTAATAACATCTTTCTTATACGACATAATGATGCTATGTTAGACATGGAAGCTTATTCAAATCTCTCTGTCTATTCGTCTCTCTAATCTGTTAGCTCTTCAGTGGATTAACCTTTTTTATTATATTCTTGATCTACACAGCTATCTCAGATTATAGCCATTACTACTGACCACCTCCAGGTTACGATAATTTGACCTGAATACCCTGTCTCCCTATCATTACGTAGAAAATATATTGCTATCAAATGTCACTGGACCACAGCACGTGGTTTTATCTACCCACTATTCAAGTTAACTTCTCCGCGTGGTTACACGTTTTGCTACTATACTCTACATACCAGAGTTCTGTCCTGAATGTTAATCACAAACGCTGATCACATGTTCGATGCCCATCTCGTCAAGCATCTCGTGTCTCGCACAAGCGACTTGCATGTCTTGCTAACCACAGACTCGACTATGACAAAGTCGTGGAAACTTGCACAAGCTCTTCTGAGCTGTTGCCTCACTGAATTACATGGCACATAAGAGATAGAGGAACATGGTTCGCCCCTATTTATAGAGAGATCCCTCGAACTTACCAGAAGCTGTACCAATAGTGTCTCTCTTAATTATTCAAGTAACCTTTGCTCTTGTATGTAGGATAATTCGCTTACTGTTAATCTCTTACTTACTATAAATCTGGTTACTTCTCTTTGATCATGAACTATCTCTTCACTCATAAACTACCACATAAGCAGAACAACAAAGCAAGAAACAAAATATACTGTTCAAAAAAAGAAACGCAACATTATTGCAGGGGTAATGGACACCAAATTTCAAACTTGTATCAAAATTTTATTTTACGGAATTAATGTTTCAATCTTGGCATGAAGAAACTTTCATACTTTAACAATGAAATGATGTTCATTAAATTTGGTTTGGACTTTTATTCTTTGCGACTGAGGCCTCCGTTTCAGTAAGGTGTATGGCCTCCTCTGGCCTCTATCAGAGAACGACATCTCCTTGACATGGATCCGATTAGCCGTTGGATCTGTTGTTGTGGGATGGCTGCCCACTCTTCCCGCAGTGCAAGAGACAACTGTCGGATATTGGCTGGAGCCACGTCTCGCTGGCGGAGTCGTCTGTCGAGTTCATCCCATAAGTGTTCTATGGGGTTCATGTCTGATGACATGGCTGGCCACGGAATGGTATGGACGAAGAGGAACCGATGGACAAGATCGCTAAAGTCAGCGCATAAAGAGGAGGAACTGGGTGGTGAGCGCAAAAGAGGAACCGATGACAAATGCTAAAGAGGAACCGATGCCACAAAGAGGTTCTGTAATAAAGGTTTATAAATATTTAGCGTTATCCTGCTGAAAAATCGACCCTCGTACAGCCAGAAAATGACTGGAAGGACGTGAAGGACAACAACAAGAATTTCAGCGAATTTAAGTATCGTTATAAGACATTCAGTCGTAAATCCAAATATAAATATGTATTAATTACTGTTCACTAATATATATGTGCCTGATTCACCAGGTCACTTTTTTACCCATGTAAGTTGATTTGACATATTTTCTTTACCCCCCCCCCCCCCCCACATCAGTACAGTTCCGTTCACCCTCCACCACCAGTTTGTGGAGGAGCCTCTCCGCTCAACGCTGTTCTGGGCGTAGCGCTCATGGACTCTGCGGGAGAAACCTCACTCTTCCTATATGGACCAAGTCTATCGCTGTCGCCTTCTGGAGCAAAAGCTCTGACCAAGCACAAAAAACTGATTCATCACTAAACCAAACCCGTCTCCGGTAGCCCAGTCATTCCCAAACGTACCATTGACGATGCTGGTTTTGTTTGCCCACTGCAGTCGGTTCTGGCGATGCCCACCCGTAAGAATCAATTTAATTACCAATCTGTTAGGGTCAAATTCTAAAAGCCCAAAGGACCAGAATTACGTGCACTGGCAATGAATATAGCACAATTCCTGACCGTTTTTATTTAGATCTGAAATTTCGACGAGCTGTGTGACATGTGGTGGTGACTGGACTGTGGAGGACGCATGTTTACACAGATGTACAAGTCCCCTAACAACAAAGAGGTAGACGCAGCCGTATTAAGCGGTCAAATCGGATTCATGGAGACCCATTTTCCGCAGGAGTTTTGTGTTGTCTGACATCCCTCACTATTTCTGGCGTCTTTAACACATTGCGCAAGTCCTAAAGGAACCCAAATATATAAAAGAGCTAATGGGGCTAAGTGGCTGCGTTCCTTCTAGTCTGCCCACTGAGCCAGTTTCTTGAAATCGCCTCCAAAGGCGACTAATGGTGCTTTAACCACATTAAAAAAAAAGGCTGTCTGGGGCCACTACACTTTGTGACTGTGGGTCCTGCGTTCCGTCTCCCTTTCTTTCTATGTAAAGTGTATCAAATGACGTCCAATGATGACACATTTTATATTGTGTTTGGGGAAACGTGTCGTTGGCTTTTACTGTAGTGAGATTTGAGCCAAGGGGGATTTCTTGCGCATTTGAGTCACCAAGAATTTTCAACTGAATTTATTCGAGGAGAATATTTCAATCTTTTAATAACATCTTATGCATTCCTTTAATAATACACATAGGTCAAACGAAGAACTTGTTTTCTGCTGTTTGTTGCTATCATGGTTTTATGTAGTTGGGTCCATTCAGAGTGGGCACTGCTCACCTAAGTTTCACGCAAGTGTGATTTGTCTTAATGCTGCTCATGAAACCTCTGTCACAAGTTTTCCTCATTACGTTATTAGTCAAAAATGTTGATAGTTTTGAGGGGATCCCGCGACCTCATTCGGAATCCTCAATCAAAGAGGAACCCGAGGATTCACGACGTCATGAAATGTTTCGGTTGAGGATACAAAATTTGTGATACATGGATTATTCAGGTAACCATCATTCTACGAGAAGTGGCGCATTCTTCAATAAATGATTAAACCAGTGTCCTTCTGAGGTACTAAAAGCTAGGTATGGTCTAACCTCAGTGGACCTTTATAGTTTGAGAAATATAGGTTTAATTTAGACTGATGTCCTTCTGTAATAGCAGCTCCTGTAATATCTTTTATAAAGTACAACACCGAACTATACACCAAAAAAAGTTGCGTTTCTTTCAAAGCTTTCTCCTTAGAACAGTAATCGAATATGCATACAGACATTGGGGTCATAAATTCATGCATATTCCAATACGTTTGTAATTTCCTGGTCTGAAGAATACCTAGTGGCTTGCACAAGATCGCTATCGTTAAAATGGAACTGATGATAAGGGGTGTAATGGATCGCTAAAGATGAACCGTGGACAAGATCGCTAAAGAGGAACCGATGAACAAGATCGCTAAATATTTCTTCAGGAACCGATGATCAAGATTTTGTTTCTAAAGAGGTAATGGACCTTGCCATGACAAATCTGTAACTTATTCTGATCCGCTAAAGAGGAACCGATGGACAAGACTCTGTCTTTTTCATCAAAAGACAGGTTACATATGGGACCTTTATGACCTATAGTCAATGATATGGCTAAAGAGGAACCGATGACAATTATATCGCTAAAGAGGAACCGATGACAAATTTTCCTCTCTACATCCTAAAGAGGAATTTTCCGGGGTATGACTTTTTGCAGATAGTCCATTGTAAAACAGAGGAACCGATGACAAGATCGCTTTGGTCCACTTTATCAAAGAGGATACTTCGATTGTCAGGCCTAAGATTGCGCTAAAGGTCCTGAACTCAATGTTCCACTGTGGGTGATATGCTACACCTAAAAATTCTCAATGTCCCATCTTGCCATTGGGCCAATAATAATTGTGTCCAAGTACGTCTCTAACCGTGCAGAGAACTGGTGATAGGTTTCACCTGACAGTAGTTTAGCATTCCTAAATTTTTTCCTATAAAATTCTGCGTTCTTTTCATATCTTAACAAAAGAGCCTGCTTTAGCATGTCATAACTTTCCTGATCACCTCTGCTCATTTTGGCAAAAACTTCATAAGCTGCCCCACGAAGACCTTGAGATAACTTTAAGCTCCACCTTTCTCTCTCTAGCCCATATGTGGTAGCCAATAGTTCATATCTATTTAGATAGCTCTCAATATCATCGTCTTTCTCAACGAAATGATCTAAATGAAAATTCATAGCTGAGGTTGAGGCTCCCTGACTAGCAGTGGCATCAGAGGCAAAGGGACTGGCCCCATTTTCAGGAGCATGGCCTTGAAACTCAAACTCCCTTAGTCGTAACTCATGTTCCCTTTGTAATATCTTCTCCTCCTTTTCTGCTTCCCTCTCTGCAGCTAATCGCTTGTCTTCCCTTTCTGCAGCTAATTTCTTCTCTTCTCTTTCTGCAGCCTGTCTTCTTTCCTCGGCTTCCAATGCTTTAGCCTCTTTGTCAGCCTCAATCTGCAACCTCTTAGCCTCAGCCTCAGCCTCAAATTGCAGCTTCTTAATTTCCTTTTCAGCCTCTAACTTTCTTTCGGCCTCTTTTTCTAATCTTCTTTCTTCCCGTTCAATATATTTGTCACATTCCGCCGTGACATAAGCAATCATAATTTGCCCGTCCATTCCTAACTCTTTCGCAGTCTGTACAGCAGCAGATCGAAATTTTGCCAAGTCGGCCATTGTCTAACATGCAATTGTAACAATTCAATCTTTCAATAATTATCTAAGGACACTACAGGCACTGAGAGCTCAACGTTATTTATTTCCACCCAAGGATACCTTTTAATTCTTTTTATTCCCAATATCTATAACAGGAGAAAGTTCAATATCCCTGGAGCGAGACCCCAATATATGTGGTAAAGTGGGATATTATAAATATTTATAGGGGACTTAGTGTACTGACTGAGATCAGCTGTGAAGGTATCTGTATCTAATAAGGGTAGTGTATTACAGATGACCTTACTTGCTACCACATATTTATACCTCAGTCAGAATTATTCTGGAATATTGTGATGACTACGTTGAATGTCTAGGGTATGTATATGATGAAGTGTAAGTCACAACAACAACAGACAGATAAACAATTTAATTTATTCCACCACACGTGACAACACTGTGACACTCACACACATTTAACACTCTATAAGACTATTCTTAAATGAGGCACTGGTAAATTTTCAAATATAAATATGTATTAATTACTGTCACTAATATATATGTGTCCTGATTCAAATACAAAGTGAACCAGGAATCACAATCAATTTTAATTACAAGTTATATGTACAGAATTTATCAATATGAATCTTGTAGTGACATATTTTATTAATATTATCCTATGTGTGTCAGTTGTGTAGTGGTAATATGAGGTAATACTGGTTTTGTTTTTTCAAGCTATGTTGTTATTTGTCATCATGACTTCAAGTGTTTGTTTCTGTTGGAACTAGTATTGGAGATGTTCTCAGTTCCGTTCATTAAAACAATTAATTTCCCCTCTTATTTTTATACAATGTCAGTTTAAGATGGGGTTACATAATGTTGAGCTCCGCTGGCCACATAGGCTTATCTTTCGTGATGGCGGCAGGAAAAGACTCCTCTGCTCGATTGCTCCCCTGTGTTCTGGAGACACCTCACTGTTTGCTATATGGACCAAGGAGTATGCTGTCCGCCTCCGGATTCAGCAAAGCTCTGACCAGCTGCTGCTCAATAACTTTAGGACCACAGTCCCTGAAACAAGAAGGTTTTACCTCCTACTTCAGAACTAATTTATACTCTATTTCTACACTGAGCACAATACATAACAAACACTGAGTTCAGAGCGGTAGGCCAACTGCTATCTTCATCTGAAACAATTTTCACCAGTATATTCCTCCCTAATGGTTACTACGCCTCTGCAATTCCAGCATTATTTCTTTCTAGTCAATAAAATGGGTGTCAGTGTACTGTTTGGCAATTCCATTTAGTTTCACTTTCCTCCGACACCTTCTGTTCAGGCTGGAGCAATCTATAGGCTTTACCTCATGTTCGGTACTGAACCACCCATATATACAGACATAAATTATCAATTTACATTCAATTTTCATTAAAAAGATATCAAATATTTCAAGCTTACCACAATTCATGGAAATAATACAGAATTACGTTGACTGGCAATGAATATAGCACAATTTCGATCTGCCGATGTCCCAGGCTTTTATTTAGAAAAATATGCACTGGCGCTCAACGCACTGGTTCTGTAGTAAGTTTATTTGCAAATGTGGTGGTGACCTGACGCCTCTGATTGACTATATTGGCAGGTCTAACCAATCGTGCCATGTTTACACAGCTTTTCAAAAAAGTACTCCTACTCACGTTTCCCCTAACAACAAAGAAGTAGTATTTATAGCCCGACTAATCGTGTTTAGCCTTACATTTATTGCGCTCCAATCAAATCGGATTTAACATGGAGACCCATTTCCCGTACAACGGTGGGGTGAAAATCTGCCACTGAGCGATTCTGATTTGGGTGTTGTCTGACATCCCTCACTATTTCTTGTGGCTATAATTTGTTATTTCCTAGACTATTTGCGTAACGTTTAACATATTATTTGTCAGCAAGTCCTAAGGAACCCAAATATATATATTTAATGGGGCTAAGTGGCTGCGTTCAAAATATGTATTTTCTTCTAGGATAGTCTTGCTGTTGCCACCTCCTCACTTCCAAACTTTAGGGTGTCTGCTGTACTGTCATACTAATGTCAGGATTTCAGACATAAAACAGTAGATTGTCATGTTTCCTAATAAGCGTTTTGTAAGTTTTTAAAAACTAACTCTCGTATGGGTAGTGTTGTTTATCACTGTCGATTTGAAAAAAAAGCTAGTGCATGTGGCCTTACACGCGTGATGGTAGTAATTGTGTATCGCGCGACTGTGGTAGTATTGCCTGCGTTCCGGCTTTCAGCCTCTCCCTTTCTTTCTATCTTTAGTCCATCTGTCTTTCGTTTTTTTTTTTTTTTGGTAACGTAGTGTATCAAATGACATGAATGGAATTTTAAATCTAGGTCAACTTGCGTATCTCAAGGTTTTTCTTAGAAATGGAGTACACATTTTATTGTGTTGGGGAAACGCGTGTATGCTGCAGAAGGCTTTTACTATCAACGTGAAACGTTACAATTTGCAGACGAAGGAGAAAACAAGGGGGATTTCGAGTACAGTCATTGTGACAGCACTGTTCTTTACCATTCTTCTTTCCTTTTATTGAGTCATTTGTTAGGCTTTACATTTACTTTTTAATTTATATATGTGGATTAGAATATTTCACGACAGGAACCGATGACAAGATCGCTAAAGAGGAACCGATGACAAGATCGCTAAAGAGGAACCGATGACAAGATCGCTAAAGAGGAACCGATGACAAGATCGCTAAAGAGGAACCGATGACAAGATCGCTAAAGAGGAACCGATGACAAGATCGCTAAAGAGGAACCGATGACAAGATCGCTAAAGAGGAACCGATGACAAGAACCAGACAAGTAGAAATGGAACAAAAAGATAAGAAGGAGACACTGGAGATAAAAATGATACACACTGAGTACACCTGCTGATAGCATTACAAGGCAGTTTTTGCTCTGGAATCCACTCGGGAAGAGAGGTAGAAGAACAAAAAAGAACACATTGGGAAGAGAACTGCAGATCGACATGAAAGGGAGGAAGAACACATGAAAAGACCTTGAGCTGATGGTACAGGACAGAACGACGTGGCATACGTTTGTTGAAGGCCTATGCTCATTGGGGAGCTATGGGGTAACGGTGATGAATAAATCGATATTAGAATATTTAAGAATGAACCACAGTTGGGGCACTGTACGAAGGATGGCCGCCGACCGAGCAAAGTGGAATCAATTTGTTGCTGCCCTACAAGACGCCACCAGGCGTGATGGCCGCTGACTGCTTTGACGGTTGGCGGTTATGGATCAAAGAAGAAGAAGAAGAAGAATATTAAGATACTGAGTGAATGTTGAGTGATAGAATGATTACAGTTCTTGCATCCCGAGGCAAACTTCCCGGGTTCGAAACCAGGTGGCGTCACCCAGCTCCAAACGGGTATGTGACTTTGCTCTCACGTTAGGAAAAGTAACGGCGGCGAAGAAAACCCCGTCACTCCGTCTCATAAAGCAATTACTGAGTATAATGAAGTCTCTAACTGTTCATTCCCCTACGGCATGTTTTAAAATAGGACTGCCTTGACCTTAGTCGCTGAGTGTTTGTCTGTGAGTGAATGATGAATTAAAAGCGACTCCACAAATCGTAATCAATGTATAGGGCACTGAACAGTTCCTTGAGAAAAGATTTAAACCATTTACAGCTAGAAAGATTAAAACCATTTACAATTAGAAAGATTCAAATCACTTACAATTACAAAGATTAAAACCGTTTACGCTAGAAATACTTAAACCATTTACAAGTAGACAGATTAAAACCACTTTCAATTAGAAAGTTCAAAACAATTTACAACTAGAAATATTTAAAACATTTACAACTAGAAAGATTGAAACCACCTACAGCCAGAAAGATTAAAACCAGTTACAGCTCAAAATATTAAAACTATTTACAACTAGAAAAATTAAAATCATTTGCAGCTGGAAAGATATACAATATTTACAGCTAGAAATATTTAAACCATTTACAACCAGGAAGAGTAAAAACATTAAATGTACAAAGATTAAAACCATTTACAACTATGATTTTACTTTCATTAAATACAAACAATATCAAACGAGATGTCAAGCAAGCGTGAATGAGCCACTGGATAGAAGTAATAAACAAAATGCGCTGGTTCTTCATCATTACCTACAAACAAATGAATACTAAGATTAGTTCTTGGTCTTTATTTTATGACAGCTTCCTAACCTCTCTGAATATTCATGTTCTTGTGGATATATGCTGTTTTCCTGTCTTCCTCGTGTGACTTACCTCAATTACCGACAATTACACGTCCATTAGGATCGGCTTTTTTTTTCTTTCTGCAGTGTTTTCAGTCTGCTAGCACCCTGGACTATATTTTCCATATCAGTCAATCAACCAGTGCTCTTCATTCCTTAAGGTACCAACTCCGGTGAACCTTCTTATCAGTTCTCTGCTGATTTCTCCTTCTCTCTTCAAAATGTTAAACAAAATATAACTCCTCCTAGTTGCTTATACAGACTAACGACATTCCCCGTTCCCATACCATTATCCGTGGCCAAGACAATGTTTTTAGATTATGTTATCTTCTTATCGTGGTCAAAGACCAGACGGATCAACTCAAGGGGAAGGGGGCTGGTGTCTATTTTTGAATGTTGTCTATCTTCTGTCTTGTCACTCTACCACTCAGTCTGTTTTTCCCTTAGAAAGAGAAAAAAATTTGCATTCTCTGTTTTTCATAACGTGACCGTAATAATATTTTTATCAAACAGCCATATTTCTTGTTAACTTCTCTGTTTTGAACTTTATTTCTTCAAAAATGTATTAATCATAACTTTATCTATAAATTTTGTTATGAGAATTCTCTCCTGGAACTAACATTTCAGATGCAAGCATTTTGTTTCGCTAACTTTTCTGATTGTTAAGATTTCGTTTCCTTTAGATAATGTTATTTCCATTGAAATATTGAAAACTCAGCTTTTAATTCAAAGCGTCATTTCGTATTTTACAGGCATTTCTTTACGTTGTTAATTTGTATTTTGCTGTATAACTGTTCTATTCTCTGTCGAGAAAATACTCACCTTTTCATACCAATTTCTATTGAATTTATTCCCTAAAACGTGCTCGCTCCTCTCATCCTTTTCCCAGCAGTTTCCATTCTAAGGTCTGACAAGCTATAGTTTCTGACTTCTCTTGCTACTTCCGTTTGGCTAACTGTAAATGAATTAGTTGTGGAATAGCTCAAGCACTTGAATGATGTTATAAAGAGTGTGCAGTTATGAAATAATGTTCATTTCTCTCAGCATCCATTCACGCGGGATACGTTTTGATGAATATGATTGCTGGGAACGAGCTCACAAGACGTTTCAGTTTTTTCGTTGATGTCTATATCCCGAACATGTTTTTAAAAACATTACACTCGTCATTCGCCAAATGACACTCAACAAAAGACAAGCCCCAACATTAAATAAACTCAGACGTGTCTTAACATTGTTTGGGGATGAAGAACGTCTTGTTTCGTTATTTGCCTATTATTCTTTCTTTCTATGAGACACCTGAGATTTTCCGTCATTTCCCTTTTGTGGCAATTCGTAGTATAGGATTTTCTGATACATTCTAGACCACAATCGCTTAGTTCGTAATAACCTTACATATTATGAAACCAATGCTTGTCATCGCCATAGGTGTCGAACCTGTCCCTTTGTGTTCTGAACGTAAACTGTTTCCTTTCTGAAAGGCACCATTGTTATTTAGAATGTCTTTACTTGTGCATTGTCACATATGAAAATAGTGCAGCATTGACCGTCCACTTTTGCCCCTCCCCATCTGAGGTTTATATTTTTTGCTACACGAACGCCTGATTCACTATCGCAATTAACACGCGAGCCATCTGGCAATTAAGCACGAATGTGGAACAGAGCGAAATGAGCAGCACGGCGTAATCGTTCTTTGATCAGAGAAACGCGGGTAGAGGCCAGGCGTTAACAGGGTTTTTGAAGAATCAAGGGGCGATAAGCCTGAGACGTACATTGGAGTGTTACATTTTCAGGGTAATTAACTTACGAGCTTGAGATGCGGCAGAGGTGAAGAAATTTCCTTTCATTCAGGAATGGAACCACAAATTTGCCCGGCCCTGGTCGTATGTGTGACCTTCGCATTAAGGAGTGATAGAACGGAATCCATAGATATATTCCTCGTCTCTCCTAGCTCAGATATCAGTCACTCAGAGAATTCTTGAGAATAACTAGCGCGGTATTATGAGAGTTTTCGTACATAGTACTTCTTATATTCGTGGAGATATGTTCAGTTTCTTCTGTTTTGCGGTAATTTATATACTAGCATTTTGAGTGATTTAATTGTTAAAGTTTTCATTTATATTTCACTGGGATTTTCTGTGTTAAATGAATAGCATAATTAAATAACTTATAGCAAATTTTTCCAGCTGTAAAGTAAATTTAATTACTTGCTATTTCCCAGTAAGAGATGTTTTAAATTGACTAGTACATACATTAAATAACTGTCTACCGACGGTATATATTATTTACTTCTATCCATTTTTATGTAATTTTATAAATGACTAATGTTCATATCACGCGTTTAAAACGATAGGATAAGCTAGACATCTGTGTTTTAAATCTAATTTATAACGGAATGGTGAAGAGGTCTTACCTTAACACGTGTTAGATCTATTATTGTTATTATGGTTAAATGTTTATATTTCTTTCCTAAAATATAGGCTGGTCAAAACCTGTGAACTAGCGGTTTAACGGTCTGATGGTCATATGAACTTACGTTCTTATAGTCTTATAAGTGTATAAGCAACCAGAAACTTTATAATATTGTTGAGTCTTCGGGCTATGACCTGTGCGGTCCATTTTCTTCATTTTATGAGAGAGACCAAACTAGAACAATAATTATAATATTAACTGAACCAGAACTATTACCAGATTTCATTATATCAATCTCAGCAGCCAGCTGTGGCAAAATATATTGTTCAGCAACATTTGTGTAACTTAACATAGTGTCTCAGCAACCAGAGGCTAGACAAACGCAGGAAATATATCTGTAGTATTCATCCTACGTCGGCGATCCCCACTTATGAACTTTACTCCAACCAACTGAAGGCAGAGATGTCGTATTTTTTTATCCAGGAAAAATTAAATCACCAACTCCAGCGACTCCCGTGACATTTGCAGTCAGCAACTACGGAGAGTCTGGGGCTGGATTTGGCAAAACTTAATTTGACAATAATAGCAATATTACTTATTAGTGCTTATTTCCACGGAATGCCTGCGACAACTATTGGTAAGCAAATCTGAAAGTGGCCACTGTACGTATGTAAATTGAATGAACGGAGAAAGAAACTGATTTCTGTTGTTACCACTATCATACAAATCTTTTCTTTTGTTCTTACTAACCTGAGTATTTGCGGGATAGATTAATTAGGAACTTGTTCTTTGTTTCTTCATTGACTATTCCATACCCTTATTGTTAACTTTTGATCTTTTGGGTTAATTAACCCCTGTTGGGATCTTCTTTTCTTTTCCTTTACCAGAGGAGAGAACCTTTTTGATTAATTTTCATTTGTCTGTAAAGCATGATCTATTGATGTATAGGATGTATGTTGTAAAGTTCTAGTGATAAATAAACTTAATATACCTTTAGTAATTGCGTTGGTCAAACCCTACCCTATCTGTTATTCATAGTTTGTTTTCACGTTTGTGCGTATTTGTCACAGAATTTTGTGCATGTGGGTGCAGTGTAACTTGTATTTTGTACAAGGAGAGAAAGTGCGTCTGATTTAAAGAAAGTCGTACTGATAGGCTGGATTTGAGAAATTACTTCACCCAGAGACTGTCCTTTCTCTTACACTATCACCTCGCGAGAAAAAACCATTTCTTTCACCTTGCTTTCACATAGTTATCACTATCACCTCTGCTCAGACAGGACTATAAACATCTATTACCTATCAGATAAAATCTACGACATGCATCCAGAAATTTCAACTTCACCATTGTTTGCAAAAGATGTGGACTTACCTATATTGTGGAATCAAGTAGACGTTTATCCGAAACATGCAGATACAATTAACGACACTAATAAACCTGCTGCTTTTAACTGGTCCTGATCATTCTGCAACTTCAGATATTCAAATCATCGTTATCAGCTGTTGCAATATAAAAATAGGACTAGTCTTTCTTGGAGAATACCTTGATTAAAAAAGAAATTGGCTATTTCTTTTGATGCATTGAATTTCTAGCACCGTTTCATTTTAAATTGTGCTTTCAGATAGCTGTTTATTTTATATGTGATTTTCTCATTTTCTTCGTCAGTCGTTCGTCCACGATTTTTCTATTTTGTTGTTGTTGTCCTGTTTAGTTTCTGACTTTGTGTTTGTCTTCTCGAGTTTTTCATTCAGTGTATGATCTACTGAAACTATTGGGTGTGAAAGGATTGTCAAGAACAAGGACACTTAAGAGGCTCGGTGAAGCTGCGGAGAGGGCACCGTGTTGGCTGTGGAGCAACCGCAACGGGTTATAGAATTTATGACAGTAGCTTATCGATCCCCAGATGAGGCGGAAAAATTTTTAGGCCACAAACGGCTCCTGGGTCGACCCAGCCCCAAATGGGTACCAGAGCTACTCTGGGAAGGTTAAGGCGGCCGGCGTGATGCCGACCACATCACCCCTCGTGTGCCGACGGTCAAGATAATATGGGCCTAACACCATATTCCCAATATGCCTCAATGGGCGTGTAACGGGTTCCTTTACCTTTATATGCAATATAATGGTTACTTTAACAATGCTGGCAGCATGAATAAAACCAAGAGTGAAGTTAAAAGTTGCAATGAAGGTGGAGTGGGATCAATTCGCAACTTGTAGTAGACCCAAGTGGGCCTACCCGCTCTCATAACTCACGTGCCCCCCCCCCCCCTTTTCAGAGTGCAAAGAAGATAAAGGGCTGAAACACTTGTCCGACGGGGGTGGGGGGAGGGGAACCACTTCTGATGATCATATTGCCTCTTACTGTATCGCTCTGTACAGAGTTTCCTATCATATCATTCGTTTATGTCATTTGATATTCTATGCTGTTATTGTACTTAATTTCTTTGCTTTCACACTTCTTTATTGTTTAGTATCTTTATTTGTAAATTAAATATATTTTTTCCACGCCTCGGCTTGTTCTTTTGTATTTTTTCATAGCCTTTCTTTATTTCTCGTCTTTGTTTCCTGTTTGTGATTGTGGCTAACGAAGGCTTATACCTAAATCTCTCGTGTTTCTAGTCCATCGTTCTTTTTTCAAAGTGGCCGCACTACCATATTTTCATTCATTTTAAAAAGAATTAAACAATAACATTTTGCCTCATTTTGGTGAGGCGCGTTCTGTTCAACGTAGATACTTGGAACGTCGGTTACATTAGGGCGCATGTCCAAATAAAAAGACATTTTGGTCTAGTTTATTGCGTACTTTCTGTTTGATTAATTGTCCCTGTTAATTATAACCAGCTATTACAGTTTTAATGTGTGTGATTGTATCCGAGACAGTAGTTAAAATTTATTGTATTGTCATTAATTTTGTAGTATTTTTGGGTTCTGTTTTATATAAGTATTATTTCCTTACATTTTTATTTGCACAAGCGCCGTCATACATCTTTGGGAAAACCATTCTTGTGCAAGATGCGTTGCATCGATTGTGACAGAATGTGTAACACATTAGTAAACCACACTTCTCTCTACAGATCCCATGTGTCAATATGGGTTCAAACGAAAGTGACTGATTACCCTAATCAGCAAAAGATGGTCGCTGAAGTCCCGACATGACAAGAATTGAAAGAAGGGAGTGTAAACAATTATTAAGTAATAATAGACGGAAGCTGGCATACCATACATGGAGAGGTGACTTGTTAATTAATAACACATTTTTTTTTATTCGGATGTCACGCAGGAATTTTCCGTGAGAGGTAGGGGAATAAACCCCACCAAAATATTCGCAAATTACATGCTATTGGTTTGGCATTTGAGATGTAAAAATACAACATTTCTAATAGGAGACTTGTCATATAGTAGCAATCTGGATGCGTGCCGAACTTTGCCTTATAATTTAAGGCCTTTTGAGTTTACGGCACTGTGAAATTCAATTCGTCAAGAAGACAGCCAGACAAGCCAGAATAAGGAATAGGATCAGGATTCCGCTTTAAAGGACCTGACAACGTGTTTGAGGATCTTGTGGATTTACAAAACGACAACTCACATTTATTAATACGGAAAGTCTGGAATCCTGGGAACATGAACACTAAGTCATAGTGGGAGTCTATTGTAAAGTAACAGCCCAGACCACGTGTAAGAGGCATCTTAATCAAGTTTCCGAAACTATTTCTCTGAGCCAGAAGTCGGTATTCCCAAAGATATTTGGGGTGAGTTGTACATTTTAAATTCCATATTTTACATTATTACGATATGAAAATTGCTAGTGGCTGTCAAATTCATACGAAGCTGGCAACCTCAGCATATAGAATGATGGTTTCATGAATCACCACTACAAGAGCTGGTGATTGCTTTATGCGGGTTTCTCATAGAGAACCAAAAGCAGAGAAGTCCCAAGTTCCATATGGAGCAGGGAGTGAATGATGGCAGAAGTGATGTACATACTTAATAAATGAACCTTTTCAACCAGTGCATATGTAAATGTAAAAATTTTCAATTTAAATGCAATGGATGTTTTACTCTCACTCGGATTAACATTAATGCTCAGAGAGGGTAAAGTTCTGAGGCAGATGGGATGGTGGAATGAAAATGGGGGACATCTGATTTTCCTGTCAGGAAACACAATAGTTAGGAGGGTATTTGTTTCTCTCTTATTTCACGATATTAGTCGGTGGTACCAATTAGTGGTGCTATCTGTGGAACAGGTGAGTGGTATAAGTGGCCTTCAGCCAAAGCTAGACACTGGACCATCTTTGCAATTACCCCACAATACTACGAGGGACGTGTTGCTGCCACTAGACTTGACGAGTGACGAGAGTGAACCAGTTCATAACTGTGACAAAATGGGTTATAAATTGTGGGCACTTGGATGGAGCTACCATCCTTCCTATTTCTTTATGATTTTTGGCACGCCAATTTTACTGCGTTTTGTTTTCTGTAGATATAAGCGGGGTAATTGACTTGTCATTCTTGAATCCGATAGGTTCTCTCCCCTGTTTATCTCAGTGTTGGTAGGAGATAATTGACGCTTCACAAAATCGTCGCAGCGGTAGGCGGCATTTTTCTCTTTCTTTTTTTTTCAATAGTTCTTTTGACCACGAGGCAGAAGCCGACGCACAGTTTGGAGACTGAGCGGCAAAATCGCCCGGGTCTTTGACACCAGGAAAGCTCTTGCCTTTCTTGTATCCACGGGTAGAACGTATTCACGAAACACGGGAAACTGTTCCTGGAGTTTCGTCATGTTACGTGACAGTCCGGGCGAACGAGCGACTTGTCCGAAGACACATGCGCTGTTGAGATGACGGTCACATAGACCTCTCTGTGCTTTGATGCCAGGGAAATTCTGGGACTCTCTATGCGTAACAATTTTTACTCTGTTACGCTAATTATTTTGTAGCTTATCGCTAGGAAAATTCTCTGGGTAATTCTTACGACTGTTTTCGGCATTCTCCACGTAGATGTTAATCCAGGTGTTCGAACACCTGCGGCCTATTCCTACTATATAACTGATTCTCTTCTGCTTCTAAATGCTTCAGTTCTAATATTCTTGTCGTGAGCGGTAGAGACCCCAGTGCAGTTTGCCAACTAATTAGTGAGGAATATTCTCCACAAGTCTCGGTAAGCGGTCTTAATTAACTTGTTAGGATTATTTTTTCTTGGGTTTTACAACAAGTCTTCTTCTTCTTCCTCGTTCGTCCTGAAAAGGACGTTGGTTGCGTTGTGTCTGTTTACAGCGAAGCTGCGATATCTGCGCCTTTCGGCCGACACATCCGACTTTAGCACGGCATTTTTGGGGACCGGGTTTGCCTTCCCTCTTCGATCCATACTCTCTCAGCCAGACTGCAGTGATGCATCCTGTTTCCAGGACCACCACTTGGAGGTGGAGTAGGGTCTTGGTCAGCTCTGGTTCGCTGACCCTGACGCAAACAGTCAAGCTATGGGTCGCTGACTGCATTCTCTGTTGCTGCGTCTTTGGGTCCCTTACAACAAGTCAGAGTAAGCCATTATAGCGGGTTCTATGAATTGTTAGTTCGGCTACTACCCAACATACCACAAGAAGTTATAGCTAGTTCTTGTAAAATAAGTTGTGTTTGTATGCCTATTACGGGGTTTTATTTTAACCCCTAATGGTTGTGTATTTTAAGATGCTTCATGAAAGATGGAGAAAAGAATAATTTTGCCCCTCTATGGGTAACTATGAAACTAAGCGTTATGTGGAGAGACTTCTTTTAACCCAGAGGGTAACCATAAGAGATTGTTTTCTGGCCGTCGAGGCGAATCTGTATAACTGTTCCACAACATGCAATTTTAATTTAAATTGATTACTTCTGTACTATGCGTAATACTTTTAGCGGGTTACCAGAAGTAGCCTTACACGTTGCGTCATTTGATATGCATGTATATATAGGATGGGATTTAGCATCGCCCCAGTGAATTGACATGAAACGGGCCTTGCTATTTTGTTTACATGCCTCCTCGTTAGCAAGAACGGGCTGACCTAGTACATGAGGCAGGTTTGTTTACCTCCCTAAACCCCCTACCCCCACCCACTGATTACGCATGTGCAAGCTATCGCGAAGGTCTGCATGCCAGCGCTTGACGAGTAACGGTCAGTGAGAGAGGAGGGGAGAGAAAGATAAATAAATGCAGAATCAGGTCAGCAGTGGCCCAGCGCGGGGTGGGAAAGGATTATTAATAACAGTTAATCTGTCAATGGATTTACCCGTTCTTTGCTTTAAACGATGTTTGATTGGATGCTGACTAGATGTTAAATGTTTTCCATTGTGCTTTGCTTTAAATGATGTTTGATTTTGATGTTGAATAGATGATAAGTGCTTTTTGACTATGTTTATTACAGCAACACCTGGTCTCCTCCGACAAGAGTTCTGAGCCATCAGCCTGGAATTACCTTCCTGCCTTCCTATAAGGCTGGATAAACCAGCGATCCCTTTACATCGGGGTAGTCCTCAACGTACTGCAGTTGCGGTTCTTCAGTCCGACTCCTTATTACCGGTCCAGTCGGTTAATTTCCCCTTTCTGTGAACTACTGTCAACGCCTACTCGCAAAGCAAGTGGAGCGTCCTGCTCCATAGGCGCCATCTGCATCCACTTTCTATATATCTGCTCGCGCCTTCTCAAGAGTGGCGGGCCTTTGTGTACTAAACCTTATCTCGAAGAAGAGAGAGAGGCAGTTAAAACATAGTCATTGCGTGGTAGGAGGGAGAGTCAGTATCTGTTCTTTACTCCTGATAACTATAAGTCACTCTATCCACATTCAACAGCATAACTTATTTATCTTCTCAGACTTCACTGATACTTTTGTCTTGTCTCAGACTTTTGTCTTGTCATAGGCAGACTCGTGAAAACCACGCGTGACAATAACCTGCAAAGAACAAGCATCACCTGGAGTGGAAACCAACCGAAATTGTATTGGCAGCTAAGTACCCATTTAAAACTGCCAAGTGAACTCTGTTTTTATTTAAATTCGAAAAGAGAATACACACTATCCAGATCATACCCCGTGATGAAATTTTAAAGACTATATCTAATTCACACCACCTTTATTTATTTTACAGTTGTTAATGATAATTGACTATTCAATTTGGTTATCTGTAAATATACAAATTTATAGTTCATTTAGTCATTTTGAGTGAAATGCACCGGTATGTCTCAGTCATTTTAAATGCCTATAACAGAGCTATGAAAGTAATATTTTTCTGAGGTAAATCAGTTGGGGGCTCATCAAAACGAGCAAAATTCTTACTCATAGAAGGTTAGGAAAGATTAAAAGTTTTCACGGCCTGGATCTTATCAGCCGTAGTCCTTGACTTTTTGTAATTCCTATGAGGCTCCCTAGAATTGAAGCACCATTCTTCAATTCACATCTCTGCCATGAGTAATCTTGAGCGAAAGGCAGACACCTTTGAAGACCTTCAGTACTTAATCTGAAGTTGGCCACTATTGGACCATCACTGCAGAGCAAGGGGAGTAAATCTCGTGACAATAATATACAGTGCTTACATATTAATAATATTTTGCTGAATTATGTTCGGCTGGGAGCTCACTAAATACGAGTCTATTGTCACAGAAGAGCTCAATGCCATGGTAGTCCAATGGTCTTTAAAGAGCCACAAAAACGAGAAAAATGGGAAAAGTGGCTTTTTTAAAAAGCCTGTTTGATTCAACGTACGAATTTCTAGAATATTCGAACTGCTTGAAGCCTACCAGTATTTAAAATAAAATGTAATATTTAGAAAGATAATAATGCTGCAATTGAATCTTATAGGACATCTGCGGCAAACCCCTAGAGGTGGTTGTTTGTGCAGCAATTTTTGAATCCCGGGGTTTCGTTAATTGGAGCAGTAAATGTCGCAATACGAAGTATGTTGCTAAAGTCGATAAAGAAGGGTTGTGCATATGGTTAACGTCCTCATTATGTAAAACTAATTGCTACAGCAACTACAAGACACGACCCAATAGAGAAAGTTGATTTGTGCTCTGTGTTATACAAACCAAGCTGGGGGAAGAAAAACAAGAAGCTCTCACCGTGTCATCCAGACGGAATTTCCTAGGAAGCAAACCATCCAAATATCTACTAGAGTCACCGCTTGAATATTCAAACAAGAGAATTGACAAAAGCCAGACACACATTGACACAATAAATGGAGCACGTGCCGAGTTTCTTTGTGCCTGGTTACTAGTCCCTAGAACTTTCTATTCAGCTTTGGTATGTTAGCTAAAGTTCTAACTTAACTAGTGTGGTTACACGTGATTATTGTTGAGAAAATAATTTTAAATGTAGGTGTCACATTATACACACACACGCACGAACAAACAAACACACACACACACACATACATATATCGGAGCCGCAGTAGCACAGTGGTTAGTGCATTGGCTTCCTAGCTCGGTGGTCCATGGTTCAATCCCCAGTTGAGGTGGGATATGTTTAGACCGCAAACGGCTCTTGGGTCGACACAGCCTCAAGAATTGGGAACCAGAGCAGCTCTGGGAAGGTTAAAGCGGCCGGCGTGATGTTGACCACATCACCCCTAGTGTGCTGTGACAGGTAGGTCTACTCCTACTACGTAAGCGCGAATAGCGCTACTATTAAGTAGAATATTGTATTAGAGACTAGCTAGTTAAATTAACACTAGTCAGGAAGGAATGACGTCATCAAATCTGGTGTGGGTATAAACAGCTGAAGAGCGGGTAAAAGAAAAAAGAAGAGGGAGAGTGGAGTTTCCGGTTGGAGAAGACAGCGGGAAGGTTCGTCATGCTGGTTGTTTTAGAATTTGTAGCTAGAAAGTTTATGTTTATAATGTATACTTCAAGGAATGTTAATGCCTAGAACGGGCAGAAAGAAAAACTGAATTAAATGGTTTTCAGTGAACGAGCATACAAATGTTGTGTGGTTTTTACGGACAGAAAGCTGAAAAGAACAGGTAACCTTCTGACATGTCCACATTGGGTCACTGAACACGGGCACGCTTAATAGTGAGCTGATTGAGAAGTAAGAGGGTCATTTGTAGGCTCATACGGTCTCTGAACCGGCATAAATTAACAAATACGCATTGCCTTCATTGCATATGATAAACAGTACTGCCAGCACAATATAGGAAAACAGTATTGCCTGCTTTGCATATGAAAGACAGTACTGCCAGCACAAGATATGAAAAACAGTATTGACTACATTGTATAAGAAAAGCAGTATTGCTAGCATAATTCAAATAAACTGTGCTGCAAGCGTTATATCAGAAAAACAGTGGTGCCAGTATAAAATAATAAAAGTAGATGGTGTCACCAAGGTCGAAAGTCTTCATCATACATGAGTTTCAAGAAAACCTGGGTTGAAAATAGAACATCTAAGAAATTCTATCTCTTGCAAGAGCGAGTCTAGAAATTAGATGACTTGGCCATCAGTACGGTCACACTATGGAGTATTTTGGCGCAGTGACCAACTCATACCGGTGGAGACTTTCTTTTGTAATTTAGCAGAGTATTATCCGAAGTGACACCACAGATCTCCCACCACTGAGTGACATACCTGAACACCTTACCATTGGTTATTTTGTGAAATATCCAGTTCATCCCGTTGGGGACTTCGTTTCTGAAGATCTAGTCCTGTTCCCTCCATTGAAGGCATTTCTTTATAATGGCTTCTCCACAACAAATGGAACAACAGATATTACTGTTGCAGCAACAAAACCAGCAGTTGCAGCAGCAAATACAACAGCTATCTCAACTACAAGCCGCTAACCAGCCTTTACCTGAATCTTCCGACTCTTCAGTACACGCTTTACGTGAAATAACCTCCATCCTTCATACAGTCAACCAGTCAGCCAATTTCCAACATATTCGTTCGCTGGTTACACCATTCTCTGGGAAACCCTCCAAGTTCCGCCAATGGCTGATCGACATAAAGAAATTTGCGTCTCTTATTTCGACAGCATCCGATGAAGACCGCAAACGCATTGCGTTTTTGTCGTCTGAATCCTTGGTAACAGACTTTCTCCGACGTCACTTCAAAACCTATCCTGGGGAAACCTTTGATTCTTTGAAGAAAGAACTTGTTCGTCGATATTCTTCGATAATCTATTCCCAGCACGCTTGGACGCTACTCAGGCGCATTCTTCAAGATAGAAATGAGTCAGTTCAGTTTTTTGCTGATCGTTTGCTCAATCTCTCAGAGGATGCTTTCCTGGATGAATCGGTTCCTTCTGCCGATATGGACAAGCACCTTGTCGGTGTTTTTGTAGATGGACTTTCTTCAGACTCGTTGAAGTTGCATCTGATACGTAAAGATCCCAAGTCTATTAATGAGACCATCCAGCTGGCTGTTACTGAAGATAATGTCAAACGTCGATTTCATCAACGACGTGGTCGGGATCCACATCTGGACGTGCCTCGTAATGAGGAGCCTATGGACGTTTCGCACCTCCGCCGTTCCTGGCATCGTTCTGCAGGTCAACATCAACACTGTGATCTTCCATCAAGGCCATCTTATCACCAACAGCACCTCTCAACTCAACATCAGTCTAGCCAACGTCATTCAAGTCTACCGCAACACCACGGGTCTCAAATACATAATGTGTCCACACTGACTTGTTTTAAATATACCAGACCAGACCATATGGCTCGTGACTGTCGCCAACGTCAGCCACAGTATTACCAACAAATGCAATGGTCAAATACTCCAACCAGGCCCTCCCAAATGAGTCCTTGCCCATCTTTCAACCACCGTCCATCTCATCCTCCTTCTCTCATGAGCCAGGGAAACCCCTGGGTCGCCCGTTAGTTAGGACCGTTACGGGTGACTCTGCTCTTTACCAGGATGGATGGAGTAGGTCCTTCCAGTCTTTTTCTCCGGATCCACAGTGTCGGTCTTCTTGTTCTTCTCCGGCTATTAACGTTTTACGAGTTGAATCGGATTCTTCTTCCAGTCTTATTTCTGTTGGGAAGTTGAGTTTTCGTGCTCTTGTTTATACAGGGGCTACAGTCAGTCTCATTCGTGATCAATTGTTTAAGCGCCTTCGCAAGCATGCCCATTTTCATCGTACCTCTACCCACATGGCTTCCGTTACAGGCCAGCCTTTACAGTCTATTGGTACTGCTGTCCTCCATTTCAAAATCGGTTCGCAACCACCCTTTTATTGTTACTCGGGGCATGACACGGAATTTTATTATTGGTCGTAATTTTCTTCATTGCCACCGAGCACAATTCTACTTTGATCTCAAGCAGATACGTATCAATAATGAATACATTCCTCTTCAGGATGATTTTCATATTACTTCGTTAGTACGTCTTACAGCTCCTGTCACTCTCAAACCCCATGCTTTAACCATAGTCACTGGTATGGTCAAGATGTACGGATTACGTCTTTCCAGGTCTCTCCATACTAGTAGAACAGTTGGTTGATACTGCCATCCTCGATGACCCTTGCATGGAAGTCGTCGATGGCATTGCTACTGTTTCAGCTACCCGGGACTTCCCCCTCATGCTACTTAACGCTTCTGGGAAGTTCACTACTATCAAGCGGTGTACTGTTGTTGCCAAACGTGCTTCTTCTGCCTTTAGATCGAGTGTTTTCCATTCAAATCTGACTCCTCCAGCTCCTCAAAATCTGACTCCTCCGCCTCCAGCTCCTCCAAATCTGACTCATCCGCCTCCAGTTCATCCAAATCTGACTACTCCGTCTTCAGCTTATCCGCCTCCTCTCTTCCCATCCAATGTTACGCACATAGCGGCTGTACAAGAGCGTCAGCCATTTTGTACATTCCCTCCTCCTCGCCCTTGTCATCCTTTTCCTGCCTTTACCAACGTTCCTCGGCCTTCCTATAATATTGGACAACTTCACTCCTTACCTCTCCTACGCAGCCATTCGACACCCCTTATTCCTTCCACATCTTCCACTACAGTTAGACTTTCTCAGCTTCAAGAGCAACTGAATACGGATTCACCATATGAATCTCGAATTCGTCAGTTGGTTCAGAAACATCAGGACATTTATGCTGTCTATGATATGGAGCTAAAACGAACTTCTACTGATACAATGGACATAGAGACGACAACGGAAGTTCCGGTCTCTCTTAAACCCTATCACACTCCCTTGAAAAATCGGGAGATTGTTGAAAAAGCCATTACTGATATGCTAGAAGCCGACATAATTGAACGTTCCCGGTCCTCGTGGTCTTCACCATTTGTGATTGTCTCCAAGAAAGATGGGTCCAACAGATTTTTGTGTGACTACCGGGCTCTTAATGTCATTACAAAAACCATCTCCTACCCTTTGCCTAGAGTAGATGATATTATGGCCACAGTGGCAAATCACAGTGGTTTATCACCTTGGATGCCCGTTCTGGCTTTTGGTGCATTCCATTGACACCAGAAGCCAAAGAAAAGTCGTCATTCTGTACCCACATGGGGAGTTATAAATGGAATGGCATGCCATTCGGCCTAAAAGACAGCCCTGCCACTTATATGTCCCTCATGGACGAAGTATTGAAGGGTGTGCAGTCTTTTGCATTGGCGTACATAGATGATATACTCATCCATACTCCGGGTACCATTGAGGACCATCTTTTACATGTTGAGAAAGTTTTAACTCGCCTGCTTACTCACAAAGTCATGCTTAAGCTATCCAAATGTGTCTTTCTGCAGTCTGAAACCAAGTATTTAGGTTTCATTATTAACAAAGATGGCATTCGTCTGGACGACGCCAAAGTCCAGGCGATTCGTGACATGCCACCACCGACTTCAGTCCGCCATGTTCTTGGTTTCGTAGGCAGTTGTTCATATTATAGAAAGCACATTGTACATTTTTGCAGAGCTGCTAAGCCTCTTATCGCTTTTACAAAAAAGTATGCTCGCTTTCGTCGGACAGATGCTTGCCAACAGGCCTTTGATTATTTGAAATCAGCTTTAACTACTATCCCTAGATTGGCCCATCCTGATGTGCACCGTCCTATGATCCTTTATACGGACGCCTCTAATCGTGCCATCGGAGCCTGCCTGGTCCAAGAGGACATCTCTAATTCTAGTTCTATCATTCCAAATGTACCTCATGAAATGCCCATCGCGTTTTTGTCTCATGCCTTTAGTTTTACCCAGCAAAAGTGGACCACTACTGAGAAGGAGGCATTTGCAATCCACTATGCGTTGCAAAAGTTGGACTTTTATCTCCGCGGCACTCACATCATTCACCCGTGTGTTACCGGGGCCCGAAAGGGGAGCAAAGAATAGTAACACTGCACCCTACCACTCATGTCGTAAAAAGCGACTAAGGAGGGTTGGGCATGGGGCTGTTTACCCCATCCCGTAAAAACTTTGCACAGTGGGCTGATCACCTGCTTGCCAACCAATCTGATTACGGAAACAATGATAGATTGTTTGGTCTGTTTTTGTTCCACAAAGACGCCACTAGGCGTGGTGGAAACAGCGATAGATTGATCAATTTGTTGTTGCCCTAAGACGCCACTAGGCGTACTGGCCACATACTGCTTTGCCGGTTGGTGGCTAAGGATGGAAGAAGAAGACTCACATCATTATCCGGTGTGATCACAAGCCGTTACTTACTTGGCTCTCTAAGACCTCTGAGCAGCCTCCTAAGCTTCAGACCTGGGCTCTGAACCTCCAGAGCTATCATGCCACAATTGAGCATATTCCAGGTGAACCTAATACGGTTGCTGACCTTCTTTCACGCATTCCATATCCTGCTTGTACGGATGTCAGTTTCTCTTCTTCATCAGACCCCAAGGCCTCCTCAGATATAGATGATAATGCTAAAGAGATCCTTGCGATCAACTCCAATCGTCCTCCTCCTATCTTCTCTCCTCTGGAAGATGAAGTGTATATCTGTTGTGATGGTCCTCTCATGCCCTCCATTGACATGCCTTCTGCTCAGCGTCAAGATTCTGAACTTATGAAGATCCGTCTTCAGTGGAAACGCGACGCTAAGTCTGTTTCCAAATACACTATTCTCCCTGATACCGATATTCTTTATCGAGTTGATCCCAAAAGAGAGGATCGTTTTTTGATTTGCCTCCCTCGTAATCTCATTTCACGAATCCTTCACGAATTCCATGATTCCAACGGTCATGTGGGTCGTGACAAGACGTATGACATAGTGACCAGACGTTATTATTGGTCTACCCTTTATAAAGATGTAGCAGAATATGTGGCGGCTTGCAGAATCTGTAAGCGTCGCAATATGAGACCGCATCAGGTTCCCATACAACTGATGTCTCAGTCTCATTTCCCCATGCAGACTATTAGTATAGACATTTCGGGTCCATACCCTGTCACGCAGTCCAGGAATTCCTACATACTCCACTTTGTAGACCAGTATTCGGTGGGGCCAGAGTGCTATCCTCTCAAGGACGCCTCCGCCGATAATGTCACTGATATTCTACTTTCTGAGTTCATACCACGGCATGGTTGTCCCTATACTATTATCTCAGACAATGGAAAACTATTCACCAGCAAGACTTTCCATTCGACACTGGACAAGCTCCACATTCACCGCGTAACGACCAGCTTCTACCATCCCCAATCGAACGGTCTTAACGAGAGGATGCATTCCACTCTTAATGATATCCTTGACAAATTCACCAATGGTAATTCCCAGTATTGGGACTTGTACTTACCCCAGGCATTGAAGCACTGCGGGTAAATGTAAACGACACAACTGGTTTTCCGCCCTTTTACCTTCTCTATGGTAGAGAACCTCGTTTACCAATGGACAACATTCTCACCCCACAGAGAAAATATTTCGGTGAGAATCCGATTGAGACCATCTTGCGGAACAAATATAATGCTCACCAGCTTGTCCACCGTAATTCTCTCAAAGTATTTCATAAACGACAGCGTCTACATTCCCAAAGTGCACGTCTGCCCACATTTGCAGTCGGAGACCTCGTGTATTTCCGCAAGCACAAGCGTACTTCTAAATTGGACGATCATTGGATTGACGGATATAAGATCATCCAGAAAACCTCTCCCGTCAACTTCGTGATTTAGCACGAAGAGTGTAACCACCGAACGAAGGCTCACCTCTCAATTACGTCTAGATGTTCAACGTCCACTTACTGTCCCTACCCTCTTGTCTAGCCGTTCTGTTCGTAAGGCCACGCTTCAGCTTCCGCCTTCATCTTCTTCTTCATCTTCTTCTTCCTCTTCCTCAGCACTCCCTGACGACTCTTCTCTTTCATCCCATCTTGATGACCTCGCCATCAGTACAGTCACAGTGCCGATGGTCGAGAAACTACTGGCCTAACACCATATTCCTAATATGCCTCAATGGGCGTGTAACGGGATCCTTTACCATTACCTTTACCTACACACATATATATATATATATACCTGTATATGTATATATCATTGAAATTTTCCTTTTTCCTCCTCTCGGAACATGGAACCATCACTGCTACTAGTTCATGATAGACAGCTCGCACTGAAACAATGATGTGCCTTTGTAGTAATGGTTTCAATAGCAATCCATGTTACATAAGCAGTTTGCCAGCCACTCCATGTACAATCTCATATCAATCGCCTCATGTTACATATGGTTTTCTCTGCTTTATCTCCTGTGGAGCATAATCCTTGCATCAATTCATATCATGCTCTACTATGCCATCCTCTGTAGTTTTCTTTACGTCTTCTTTATCCTTTTTACAATCTCTCTTCAGTGTTATTGTCCTCATCTCGTGGTCCACAGGCATACGTCAGGTTTTTTTCCACCAGTCATCCATTTATAAGCCTAGTGTACCTTTTCAACTCTTCTATTGCGCACAAACATTCATTTATGAAAGTCGTCAACGTCTTGCTTGTCCTGCTTTGTTGTTCTCAATGTTTCAGAGCTATAAACTGCTACTGCCTTTACATTTGATTTCAAAATTCTTATTTTAGTTCTGGACTTGATATATTTTTAAGTTCCATATACATTGCAAAATGCAATGAAAGACAATCTTGCCTTTTGTGTTCTTACTTTCATATCGCTGTCCGTTCCATTAACTTTACCTTTGTTGGTACCACGATATGTGGCATAGCGCTCACCTTATAGGGGTTTACGTGCAATTTGTACATCCTTTGCCGCACGTGTTTTCATTACGTTTGTCTGTTTTCTGCGTATTTTTTAGAACCAGTTGCTGTGACCCCTCATCGAGTATTTTCGTTGTCCCTTCCATCTGGTTTTGGCTATGGAAATAAAAGGTCAAGGTCAACGGCTAGCTCTATATAATCAGTCGGGTTTGTCAAGAGTCCACTGAATTCCAGCTTCTGCCACAAGTACCGGGCTCTTCACAGTTGTCTTGAAATTTAGTTTTGATCTGTTGTCAAAATAGAGCTATTTATGTTTTCTGTCCATGTTTTTATTAATTCTATATTTACAAAAATTATTACGTCTGTTGATTTCAAACAGATAGTGGCTATTTTTATTCTTTTGCTTAATGATTAATTTATTTTCTTGCACATAGATGGAGTGTCTTTTCCGTTCAGCACCTTTATCTCTCTGTACCCCTGGTTTAGCGAGACTTATTTTGTTGCCTTAAATATGTTTTCTACTTATTTATTTAGTGATGTATATTTCCCTTTTTCTTGCTTCTTCTTTCTTCTGTTTGCAACATTTGTAAAATAATAATTTATCACCCGTAATCTGTCCTTGTAGTCCTTGTTCTTGCTTGTGTGGTTTCCTCTGCTGTGTGATACATTTATTCTTGTGGCATTTCTTGTTCCTCATCTAACCTTTGTGTTTCTTCTATGGCATTGTATAAATCCAGTGTGCGACACGATATGCTATAATCTGCCTGCCTTGTTTAACTCTAGGTGGTGGGATTAACTTCAACCACGTGTAAACAAACATGGCCGAGTGATGGGAGCAAATGGCGAATGTCAGCAATTAACCGCGCTACATCAGATACACATGTGATCGCGAAGTATGTCATTCTCAGCTCACCTTGGTAGTTGCAGACAAGGCAGGGATACAACAGTTTTTGTATTACCCTGGTTTCTCCCACATTAGAAGAATCTTGACAAAGCAAACGAACTCCCCGAGTCACCAATGAAGTTTTTTTTTTTGCATGATGGGGTGATAACTTCTCTTCAACGCACTACAATCATTCAGCAGAACAGGAACACCCCACTATCACCAGAGATTGAAGATAAGTTGTCTAACAGGAAACATATGTCGCAGGGCGATCGTCTCTCCCCAGTCTCTGATGAAACTTACAGATCTGACGTGGTGACAGTCATACAGATCCTGCTTGTCTCACGGCTAATTAATATGAAATTAATATGAAACAAATATAAAGGTATGTTATCAGGCACCCGCAGGAAACAAAGAAGTAGAACACCAGACAACAGAAAAACAACAGACATGAGTGGCCCACCCAGGATTTGAACACCGGACCTTCCGCGCGACAACCCCGCCCAGCCATGCAAGCGAATCACACTATCCGCTCTGCCATCTACGCACCATCAAAAAATGATGTTTCAATGGCAGGTCAATAGTGCGAACCACAATACACGACACCAGAAGTCCTCCATGGGCAGTTCAGCCTATTAATGACGCAATCACTTCTGTTGTATTTCTATCAAGCAGTATAGGCCGAATCCAACAAGACCCTTAGGACCTTAATACTGTGTCCAGTAAATGATAGTAGACTAGAACAGTGAGAACAGGATAGTGGGTAGGTTTGGTATTGTACAAACATTTATTACAAATAAGGGAGGGAAACCTGAGGCCTGTAAACAGTAAATTAATATGAAATTAATATGAAACAAATATAAAGGTATGTTTCATATTAATTTCATATTAATTTACTGTTTACAGGCCTCAGGTTTCCCTCCCTTATTTGTAATAAATGTTTGTACAATACCAAACCTACCCACTATCCTGTTCTCACTGTTCTAGTCTACTATCATTTACTGGACACAGTCTTAAGGTCCTAAGGGTCTTGTTGGATTCGGCCTATACTGCTTGATAGAAATACAACAGAAGTGATTGCGTCATTAATAGGCTGAACTGCCCATGGAGGACTTCTGGTGTCGTGTATTGTGGTTCGCACTATTGACCTGCCATTGAAACATCATTTTTTGATGGTGCGTAGATGGCAGAGCGGATAGTGTGATTCGCTTGCATGGCTGGGCGGGGTTGTCGCGCGGAAGGTCCGGTGTTCAAATCCTGGGTGGGCCACTCATGTCTGTTGTTTTTCTGTTGTCTGGTGTTCTACTTCTTTGTTTCCTGCGGGTGCCTGATAACATACCTTTATATTTGTTTCATAATAATTTCATATTAATTTACTGTTTACAGGCCTCAGGTTTCCCTCCCTTATTTGTAATAAATGTTTGTCTCACGGCTGTTTGCCAGCGATCTTTTAGTTGTTTCCCCTTTTCCCCCTGACCGCGCTATTTATAGCTATCGTGTCAGAGGTCACGTGGTAACTTCCTAACTGGAAAAAAAGGTGGCGGATTTTACTTTTGATAGGGCTTAATTAATGTTTTTAGGCTACTTTATTATTATAAATACCGGCTTTAATTTTGCGTAAAGCTAGACTAGAAATGTTAGAGTAAATTTTAGAACAAGAACAAACATTTTATCACAATTAGAACAGAAGATATAATAGTCTGAAATAGTGTAAAATTTACGTTTTTTTTATATTTTGTTATGGTTTGATTCTAATGCAATTTACACTAAAACGGTCACAATCAACATGCATAACAAATTACAGAAATCAAAAGTAGAAAACCTGCAGAAAATGGATATCAAAGTTTTGTTTTGGTTTCATGCGTCAAACATTAATTATTGAAATATTAAATTGCAAGTCCACATTTATTACCTTAAAATAACACACCAAATTGTCTCCAAAACATGAGAGCTAACAATTATCTCTCAATCATACATTACGATGGTCATGTAAAAACGAGTATGGTCATGAGTAAAACGAAATGTTCATTTTAATAGATAAATATGTGTATTTAATAAATACATCTATTAAATGATTTCCACACTCTGTTAATTCTGTCACTCTCACGCAACAACTGCCATAATTTGCTCTAGCCCCAAAATTTTGCTCAATTATCATTCACACTTCCTTTTTTTAATAAGAGGAATCTGTACATTCACAGATGGAGAAATTTGTAACAAATGAATTTCCATTATAAATTTTAATTGTGAAGTTATATTTTTAATACCGCTGGCGCGTTTTTCAATTTTGGAAATAGGGGAATGTATAAATTCGTCTCTCATGTGCCTGCTGCAGGTCTAGTGAGTCAGTTGATGTTTCAACAATATGTTTCCTAACAATGTGGAGAAATTGAGATCGCTTACGTTTTGTTGGCATTCTGGTGACTGATGTTTCTCTTCTATGTTTAATTAGTTTTTGTAGTACAATAGGCTGTTCTCTGGATTTGCATTTTATGATATTATTTTTTTGCTGTTTCTAGTTTTTTTCTAACAATGGATGTGAATAGGGGTTCTTCCTTTTGTGTTAGTGGTTGTGAAGGTGGCTTAGCAAGTAACTGTTGTACTGTGATGTCGCTTTTGAAGACAGGCGAGGTGGATGTACTTGTCGTATGTATAACTGACTTGGTAGGTGTAGATGTGGCAACAAAAACTGGCATGCTAGGGTGAGTAGTGTTATCCACCTCCAAATGAATAATGGTATCGCCTTTAATGTGAGCAGGCACATCAACCTCCAGTTGAACAATATCATCACTAATGTGGGCAGGCACATCAACCTCCTACTGTACAGAGCTATCCTGACTACAGCTAACTGACTGACTACAGCTAACTGACTGACTACAACTGACTGACTACAGCTAATTGACTGACTACAAACTAACTGACTGACTACAGCTAAATAATTGACTAGACATGGAGGGGCCAGAAAGAACATCACAGGAGATAGAGCAGCTTTTTGTTTTTAAAACACCAAAAGATGTCTTTGCAACATAATTGCACAGTTGACATTCACTTATAGTTAAATTACTTATAGTCAGATGTGCTGACTGTTTTCCGATAGTAACTTGGCTGTTTCAAGACACTTCTCATTATGCCTCCTTTTTGAGTTTTGTATTCGTAAGTAACACTTCTTACAAAATATAGTCGAATGCTGTGTGGGTTTATCATCTGATACGTTAATTCCAAACACAAAGAACAGATCATTAACGTAATTAGAACAGTTCAGTGCTTTCTGAATTGAACGTGTTGTTTTGGAAGTTAATGCTCTCTTGCCACAGGCTCTGCACAGTGCACTGGCACAATTCATATGATGCAAAACAGTATGTTCCATTTCGTTGTTATGTAGTATAGTTTACTTGTGTATGTATAAAGATAGAGGAATATTTGGGACTATCAAGTCTAACACCAGGATGTAGAATGCTTTATCTGTGAATGAAAGAAGATATACAAACAGTTACTTAGAATTCTTTGGCAGCCGTCGTGTACACAGGATTGTCTACCAAAGAACACTAATGGAACAGTCCTTATCTCACACACAATTAAAAAAAAAAAATTCATGTTATAAATACAAGATTAACAAGACTTGAAAGATAGAACAAAGTATGTGGAAGTAATCTATCTATAGATTTACATGTTTTCCGACGCTTATATACGTAGCTAAATATCATTATAAATGAATGAAAATGCAAAAACAGATGGTGCTTTACAAAAAGTTATTTTTTTACAACCTTATTTAAGATTTGTGAGTATCAGGAATGCGTTTACAGTAATTTAAATGCTATAAAATCTGGTGACAATATGCTTGTTCTTGTAATGCCAAACTCACAAAACTGACTACCACACTTTCTCAAGATATGAAACCAAAAAAAAAAAAGTATGTGGAAATAATCTTTAGCTTCCCTCCGAGAAGTCTTTATAATTATAAACTCAAACGAATGGGCCGATTTTTAGATATTAAATTAATAAAAAGATTACTTATTTTATGAATTTCCTCAAATGATGACGCTGTATTCAAACGTCTGTAACTCCGTCAAAACTAATTTCAAACAAATAAAAATGCAATCAAAAATAGAGCAGAGAACAAAGTTATAGTACACAAAAGAATTTTAGCGCTGTGTTTATCCAGAACGAGTATGTAATGATTTATATTTTACTGATTTTACACATACATCAGCTGATTTTCCCCGCCAAAAACTTAAATAGTCTTTTACGGTGCAGACGAAAATTTTATACCCGGTGTCAGAATTCCGGTTACCGAAACTAAAAGAGCGCTCTGCTATAGGCACGGCTGTTTGCGAGCGATCTTTTCGTTATTTCCCCTTTTCCATCGACCGCGCTATTTATAGCCCACTTGACAGAGGTCACGTGGTCAGCTTCCTAATGAGTAAAACATGTGGCGATGTTTACTTTTGATAGGGCTTAATTAATGCTTTTAGGCTACTTTTTTATTATAAATACCGGCTTTAATTTTGCGTAAAGCTAGACTAGAAATGTTAGAGTAAATTTTAGAACAAGAACAAACATTTTATCACAATTAGAATAGAAGATATAATAGTCTGAAATAGTGTAAAATTTACGTTTTTTTTTATATTTTGTTATGGTTTGTTTATAATTCAATTTTCACTAAATCGGTCACGATCAACATGCATAACAAATTACAGAAATTAAAAGCAGAAAACCTGCAGAAAATGGATATCAAAGATTTGTTTTGGTTTCATGCGTCAAACATTAATTATTGAAAGTTTAAATTGCAAGTCCACATTTATTACCTTAAAATAACACACCCAATTGTCCCCAAAACATGTTTGAATTGCTTTTATGCTACTTTATTATTATAAATACCGGCTTTAATTTTGCGTAAAGCTAGACTAGAAATGATAGAGTAAATTTTAGAACAAGAACAAACATTTTATCACAATTAGAACAGAAGATATAATAGTCTGAAATAGTGTAAAATTTACGTTTTTTTATATTTTGTTATGGTTTGTTTATAATTCAATTTTCACTAAATCGGTCACAATCAACATGCATAACAAATTACAGAAATCAAAAGTAGAAAACCTGCAGAAAATGGATATCAAAGATTTGTTTTGGTTTCATGCGTCAAACATTAATTATTGAAAGTTTAAATTGCAAGTCTTCATTTATTACCTTAAAATAACACACCCAATTGTCCCCAAAACATGTTTGAATTGCTTTTATGCTACTTTATTATTATAAATACCGGCTTTAATTTTGCGTAAAGCTAGACTAGAAATGTTAGAGTAAATTTTAGAACAAGAACAAACATTTTATCACAATTAGAACAGAAGATATAATAGTCTGAAATAGTGTAAAATTTACGTTTTTTTTTTTTTACATTTTGTTATGGTTTGTTTCTAATTCAATTTACACTAAAACGGTCACAATCAACATGCATAACAAATTACAGAAATCAAAAGTAGAAAACCTGCAGAAAATTGATATCAAAGTTTTGTTTTGGTTTCATGCGTCAAACATTAATTATTGAAAGTTTAAATTGCATGTCCACATTTATAACCTTAAAATAACACACCCAATTGTCCCCAGAACATGAGAGCTAACAATTATCTCAATCATACATCATGAGTTCTGATCCAGTCTGCGCAATGTTTTTCTAATATGTGCTGTTTATGAATTGTCTTACTAGGGAATAGCTTTCTGAACAAAGACATATAAGTCTCTATCGATACTGTTATTGATTCTTTACTAATTGGTTTACTGTGTGATGTTTTGTTGTGTACTTTCTCAAATGCTTCTTTCAGTGAGTTGAATTGTTCTTGGGCAATAAAAGCTATGTTAGTTATATCTTGTTTGTCTGTAATTTTCAGTGTTTGTGTAATGATTGCTCTTGTAAGATCTTTATAAACTTTTTGTGTGAGATATCTGTGGCAGTGATTCCCTATAAATGCTCTGCTATTATAAGCCTGTTGTATGATTTTGTGTTTGGCTAGTACCTTGTCCATGTGTGAGCAAACTGGACCAGACCTAGTACACAGATCTTGAAACTGAAGTTTGGCCAGCGCATCTTGTGCATTTTCAAGTCTAACTTTAAAATTATCTGTCTCCTCCTTATCCTCACAAAGTTCAATACCTACCTGAAAAATTCAATTTTAGCTCCTAATTCTTCTGCCTATTTCCAGTTCCTACTAAATCTCTTCAAGTTCTTAAAAGTACTAATGTTTGCATGTATCTCTTGCGAATTCTCAAATATCTTTGCGTCTATTGTATCAGCTACCTGTTCTAGAAGTCTGTGGTGTTTCAAAACAATGCCTAATAAAATATGAAGGTAAGGAGGAGCTACATTTTCAATTTCAATCTCTAACATTGGTTTGTGTAAACAATTATGGTAATGTGCCACTTGCCTTTTATTCCCTTTCCCATATTTCATATATCTATTGTAATCTCTTATCAACATGGCCAAACTTCTTGGTTTGCAAGTTGTATGCTCTCTGGATGTCTTTGATGAAAATGTTTGGTTTGTCTGGAGCTCAAGGAATATACCCATGTCTGTGGTGTCTCCAGCAAAACAAGGAAATAATCCCCGAATAAGAAAACAACAACTTGTTTACCATCCCACTCTAAATATTTTAGTGACTCTATCTGAGCTTTCATGCCATTCATAAATATTTCTAAATTATCATATGTATCTCTGACTCTAGCCATTGATAAAAGGATGGTATTAGATTTAGAATTTGGTTTCTCTAAATTTACTACCTGCATTGTAACTTTGAATGAAAGAAAATATACAAACAGTTACTTAGAATTCGCTGGCAGCCGTCGTGTGCACAGGATTGTCTACCAAAGAACACCAATGGAACAGTCCTTATCTCACACACAATTAAAAAAAAAAATTCATATTATAAATAGAAGATTAACAAGACTTGAAAGATAGATCAAATTATGTGGAAGTAATCTATCTATAGCTTTACATGTTTTCCGACGCTTATATACGTAGCTAAATATCATTATAAATGAATGAAAATGCAAAAACAGATGGTGCTTTACAAAAAGTTATTTTTTTACTACCTTATTTAAGATTTGTGGGTATCAGGAATGCGTTTAAAGGGATTTAAATGCTATAAAATCTGGTGACAATATGCTTGTTCTTGTAATGCCACACTCACAAAACTGACTACCACACATTCTCAAGATATGAAACCAAAAAAAAAAGTATATGGAAATAATCTTTAGCTTCCCTTCGAGAAGTCTTTATAATTATAAACTCAAACGAATGGGCCGATTTTTAGATATTAAATTAATAAAAAGATTACTTATTTTATGAATTTCCTTAAATGATGACGCTGTTTTCAAAAGTCTGTAACTCCGTCAAAACTAATTTCAAACAAATAAAAATGCAATCAAAAATAGAACACAGAACAAAGTTATAGTACACAAAAGAATTTTAGCGCTGTGTTTATCCAGAACGAGTGTGTAATGATTTATATTTTACTGATTTTACTCACACATCAGCTGATTTTCCCCGCCAAAAACTTAAATAGTCTTTTACGGTGCACACAAAATTTTATACCCGGTGTCAGAATTCCGGTCACCGAAACTAAAAGAGCGCTCTGGTATAGGGCACAAACAGCCGTGTAGGGCACAAACAGCCGTGGTCTATATGTAATCTGTAGTAACGGAAATTGATACGAACGTTTCTATATATCCCTATACTCAGGGCCGGATTAAGCTAAGAAGGGCCTCATATTTTTGGTGTTTGCCCCCCCCCCCCTTTTTTTTAGTAGGCTTACTTACTTGCTCGTTCCTCTTCTACCTTGAGGTGTAGAGGTTTGGAAGAGAGAGCGCCAGACTATCCTATCGGCTGTCTTCCTCCTGGCCTGGTTCCATTCTAGTCTTCCGTCCTTCAGAGATTGTCTAATGTGTTCTCCCAGCGGACTCTGCATCGTCCTGAAAGTCTGGATCCCTGGCTCTTAGCCTCCCATTCCTGCCGTGGCAGACGATCTTCTCCCATTCTGCAGACATGTCCAACCATCTTAGTCTGGGCTGTTCTACTTGGGTCTGCAGGTGCCGGGTTCATAGGCCTTGACTGGTCTTGTTGCAGACCAAGTCTCTTCTTGTCACTTCAAACACCTTTCTCAGATACCTCATACACCACCCGGTAGGCAATAATTTTAATATTTTTAAAAACCCTTTAGCAAGGTGGTAGTATATACTAGTATTAATAGACTGGTATGTTAGTTTGTTAGTATTACTTAACTCTTTTATTAGTAATTATTTTTTATTAATGTTTATTACTATTATTTTTATTATTATTAAGGTAAACATAAGAAACACATTTGAATGAAAAATCTATGCCTTTTGTTAATAATTTTTTTCTTAACTTATGCACAGCCTCCCAAGAGCTCCGGGCCCCTAGGCTTCAGCCTACGTAGCCTACTGGGTAATACGGTCCTGCGTATAATCAAAGGTTGGCAGCCAGTCGATCGCAGTTAACCGCTAGATGACAAGGGTTGATTTGGTAGATCTTTAGTTGAATGAGGTGGAAAGAGAAAGGGTTTTTAAAGCTAGAGAAATTTCCGACCAGCCCTCTGCAGCAGGCATTTAAAAGCGTGGTATCCCCAGCATTAAAGGTTTTTTTTTCTTCCGTGTTCCCAGTGAAAACTTACGAGCTGGCTTACATAAAGTCACTTTACTGGCGAATTGCATGAGATAAGAAGGCCGTCTTTCCTTTGAAGTGATGCATCATTTAAAAGTTCATTTATTTTGAATCTTCCAACGGTCTGGTGATGGAAATGCAGGAGGCACATTGTCCGGCACATATAAACGTTACATGTAGGCTGCATTTATTCCAAATGCCAAATACTCTGACACTTAAAAACAGACATCTTTTTGTGAAGGTACATCTTTACAGAGCTCAGTTTTTCTAAAGTGGATCCCAACAGCACCCGGGGTTGCTTGCCGCAGATCTAGACCCTTTGCATAGTCTTTTATGTGTGGTTGCTTAAAGAACCTTGTAGTGTATTCATTTCTCAATCTAACTGTTTGATGTTTATATTCGTGTAGGGACCCAAAGATGCAGCAATAGAGAATGCAGTCAGCGATTCATAGCTTGACTGCTTGCGTCAGGGTCAGCGAACCAGAGCTGACCAAGACCCTACTTCACCTCCACGTGGTGGTCCTGGAAACAGGCTGCATCACTGCAGTCTGGCTGAGAGAGTAGGGATCGAAGAGGGAAGGCAAACCCGCTCCCAAAAATGCCGTGCTGAAGTCGGATGTGTCGGCCGAAAGGCGCAGATATCGCAGCTCTGGTGTAAACAGACAAAACGCAACCAACGTCCTTTTCAGGACGAACGAGGAAGAAGATTCGTGTTTGAAACACAGAGGGCCACTTTTAATAAAATTAGCAGAAAAAAGAGTAATTGGCAGGAGACTATTATCTTAGTTAGATCATTTTGGGGATTTGATTTCTGAATTGAGTAGATATTTGCGCTTCCTTCTCGCTCTGTGTACCTCTCAGAGATACTCATTAAACTCAGTTTAAGCCCACGTAAGGCAGAGCCACTGCAGATTATACTCATTCATACGGCTGTTAATCCTAATACACCGTCTTTTTCTCTTTATCGATGCATCTCTCTATCAGTTTGTTGTCTCTAAAATGTTCTTCTCCCAAACCATAACCACGAAAATAGACAGAAAAGAAAAACTTCCACTCTTTTTATTATCAACTTTTAGACTGGAATCTCCAAGCACTATATCTGTCTCTTGAGATTTGCGCCTTGGCTTGGCCATGTCAAGTTCATTATAGAATTTGTCAGTTTTTGTCCGCTATATTATCCGCTGTTGGTGCATATATTTGTATGATATTAATATCTAGTGGTCTTCCCTTCATTTTAACTAATAAGACTCGATCTTATATTGCCCAAATTCCCTTGATGTTCTTGGTCTTTCTCCACCTAAAACTATACGTACTCTTCTTTCATGGCTGTTTTCGCAGCAATAAATTATTTTGTAGTTGTCAGAATATATTTTGCCTCCACCGGTATATTTGGTCGGCTAAGGATAAAACATCAACATTAGTCAGCGAAGGCTAGCAATCAAAATCGGTCAGCGAAGGGTTAACGAACATCAATAGGACAATCAGCTGCTGTGGTCCGCTTGCGTTATTTTCGGCCAGCTATTGATAAAGTACAGACGGAATCAGCCATTCGATAGGAGAATCTCTTCCCTTGACCTTCCTTGCCAGATTAGGTTTTGCGTACATGTGTCCCGTTGGTTTGGCTGGATTTGCCTGTGTGTACTTGTGTGTATGCATAATATACATTTGTTTTATTTGGTCCACGTAGATGTCTTCCTTATCATTGGCACGTGTAAATGTCGTACATGTCATTGGCACGTGTAAATGTCGTACATGTCATTGGCACGTGTAAATGTCCTACATGTTATTGGTACATGTAGATGTCTTACTTGTCATTGGTATGTGTAGATATCTTACTTGTCATTGGTAGATTTAGATGTCTTACTTGTCATTGGCATGTGTAGATATCTTACTCGTCAATGGTATGTGTAGATATCTTACTTGTCATTGGTATATGTAGATATCTTACTTGTCATTGGTAGATTTAGATGTCTTACTTGTCATTGGTATGTGTAGATATCTTACTTGTCATTGGTATGTGCAGATATCTTACTTGTCATTGGTATATGTAGATGTCATACTTGTCATTGGTATGTGTAGATATCTTACTCGTCATTGGTATGTGTAGATATCTTACTTGTCATTGGTATTGTGGCAGTTAGAGAACGATTTACAGTCAAAGGGAAGGAATAGGGAGATTTAGAGGTGGGACGGTTCAGATAGAGTATAAAGGGGGAATGCGCGAACAGGGTTGCGCATGGGAGAGGTGAACGGTGATTTGGGAAATCACGCTTTTCTCAGGGCAGTCCAGAACCGTGAGTCGGAGAGGGAAGCCGCATATACGCGGGCAGCCATGATAATGGCAGTATTCAAGTAGTTTAAAGGATGAATATTTCATGGACAAGAAGTAGTTGGGCAATGATTAACCCGAATTATTGAACAGTGAGAATTCTTGTCTAGAAGGAGAAACGGTGTGAGTTAGATATTATTCAGAAAGGAGAAGGTACGTAGGGTGAACTTTATTTCATATAGACAGTAGTCCTGTTCTTCAGTGTTGAAAGGGAAAACAACATCCCCGGAGAGGCCCGGTCTACCAATAGATAACCTGAACACTGAGATGATAGATAACAATAGACATAAGAAACTATAAGGAAGAAACAACAGAACTAGAGACTATAGCACCTGCATGATCACTGATGGTTAAAAGGTCAGAAGGTGTAGATTCGATACTGAGCGAGAGAGAGTGAGGAAAGAATGAACTTACATATTATATATTCTATGATGGACCAAATGTGGAGGTCAGAGCAGACAGCAATGATCTTCTCATATGTAAAATAAACAGTATTCACATTACCATTGCGTTATCACATCACGTGCTGTGTGTGTGTGTGTGTGACTGTTGTGGTTAAACAGCAAGTCAATGCTAACCACAGAGGTAAGCGAACCTGGGCAGACATGGTCACATAACAGTCTTCATAATACAAAGAATCACGGGCTGTCACATCTCATCAATTTTGGTGCCGTAACCAACCTCTAACAGCAGCACACACACATTGTTTCTAAAACAGGAGTTCAACAACTATGCTTTATGCTGTCATCTCTCCTCGCTTCAGGCAGAAGACATAGATGCGTTTTGGACGCTGCAACAGATTTCAACAACCACGAACTACAGATAGCTATCATAATGCAGAATAGCACATACAGAAGACACCATAATACATTTCCGTATCTGTGGCAGACCTCAGCAACTACAGACGGCAGAGTATAACGAAGAAAAGAGTTCATATTTACGTTTCGATAACATGAAAAAAAAAAAAAAACAGAGTGACAACAGTGTAAGTTGTAAACAGAGAAAAAGTGAACAGTATCGGAACTAGCCAAGCAGAAACGTCGGTCCGAAAAACCGAGTCGGAATTTTCTTTTTTTCAAATCGACCGGCACGAGGATAAGGCCACAACAAGGCAAAGTACACCACACATTATACAATTCAAGAGCAGAGACCAACCTCAGCCAGCATTAAAAATCAGTCATTCATCAAGACAAAGTACAACACACAAACTGGTTGACGACAGACTTTAAGAACCACAGACGGCAGAACAACGCAGAATTGCAGTTTTACAACATACGAAGAAAAACAGGACAGTCAAAGTGTAAACAGAAGCTGACAGGTTGCGAACTGGTCAACCGAAGCCGCCAGCTCAGAAATCAGGTCAAGATTTTTTTTCTTCACGCCTCCTGCACGAGAGGGGTCGCAAAGACAAAGCGGGTACAATATTCACAAGCCCTGTAACGTCAATTCGGAAACAAATTGTTTTCATTCAAATCTTTCAGCACGGGGACACTCATCCCAGCAGACGACAGGTCGACGTGCTTCGCGCAAGTAGTCTTAAGTCGGTCATAGAGTGCAGTACAGTAACCGATTCACCAATAGAAGCCTGTGTGTAGAAAAGGACAATACAGTGTGTAGTCCGCATGGTATAAAAATATAACAATAGTGTTTGTTAAAAAAGAAAAAGTCGGTCGCGCGCGCAACGTGACAAACGAGTACTCCAACGTAGACATCTTAATTAATTAGTTTAATTAGACATTGTTGTAGGCTATTATTATTCTTGCCTTATTAATTAGACATTATAGTAATATTATTGTTATTAATATTATTACTGTTGTTTAATTATTATTCTTATCATTATTATTAGTATTGTGTCTCACTAATATTGAATTATAACAGTGTATGCATACATTTTTTTTTTTGTAACTGTAACATTATATATTTTTTTCAGGAAACCCAAGCCTAATAGAAAAATTTCTATTCATTTTCAGGTGTAAGTTAGTTTAAGTTAACGGTAGAAATAAGTCACTATTTTTCAGATTGTGATGATGGCACAAGCCGAACAGACACAGTATAACATGCAAGACAGTCCGACTTTGGCCTTCATAAAGACGATTACAGACACATTAGCAAGGTAGACATAAAAGGTAATGTAGACCTATTTTCAGGTGACCCACACGCATGCCGTAAGTGGCTTACAGACACTGACAAATATGCAATGTCAATAATAGCAGATGAATTGCAGAAAGTTAAAATTGCGATTTTTTCATCTGTTGATCTGATCACAGACTCTATCAGAAGGCAATTAGACACATTGCTTAATGAAAGAGATCTTCAAGCAGAGTCTTCTTCTTCTTCTTCTTCCGCCCTGAAAAGGACGGTGGTTGCGTTGTGTCTGTTTCCAACGTAGCTGTGATATCTGCACCTTTCGGTCGACACATCCGACTTCTGCACGGCATTTTTTAGGACCGGGTTTGCCTTCCCATTGCGATCCGTACTCGCTCAGCCAGCCTGCACAGATGCAGACTGTTTCCAGGACCACCACGTGGAGGTGGAGCACGGTCTTGACCAGCTCTGGTTCGCTGGTCCTGACGCAGGCAGTCAAGCTATGAGTCGCTGACTGCGGTCTCTATTGCTGCGTCTTGAGGTCCCAAGCAGAGTCTAAATCGTACGATACGATAGGGAAAGGACATTGTCACACTTGTGATAGAGAAAACAGGGACACAAACAAAATCACAGAAACAACTGCTGGACGGGAACACTGGAACACACTTAATAAAAGAAGAATAAGAATGGCGGTCAGGAATTTCGTAGCAGAAGTTAGAAAAGGGAAACCCATAGAAATAAATAACGTCAATATAGCAAACCAACAGAAGTGCCAGATAAGAACACAGAACGGTTGGGAAATGAAGGTAGAACCGCTAGGAGTGTGGAGAAACATAATAGGATCGGGTCAGCAAAATGTCACAATAAAGGAAGACGGTAATAGGAATAGACCATGGACAAGTCAGGTTAGGACAACAGTCCAGAAACAGGAAAACGTACAGAGAGACAGGGTCAGCGTTGGTACACAAGAACCAGAAATAAATGAAACAAAGATGATTAGTGCCGGAACACAAACTGAGATTGATACTGTAGCGTCACACTTGGGGCCAGCACACAATGAGAAAGACGTCATGAGAGAAAATGAAACATTGTCACATGGGTTAGACAATACGAGAAAGTCTAAGATTCCACTCAGTGTAAAAAGGATGAACCTACAAACTGCTAAAGAAGTAGTGGTACCACAGCATAGGGATAGCATCGAGGTAAACAATAAGAAGGATGAACCGATGCAGTCGACCAGAGAAAAAAGTCGACAGACAGATAATGAAGCAGAATATAGCAGTAGACGGAGATGGTCGTCAGAATTGGTGTCGACTGACTCAGACAGTGTAGGATCTGACGAGAGTGACGGTAGTCACAGACACAAAAGTACTTATAGAAGAGGAGAGAATAGTAGAAGAAGTAAGGAAGAAGGGAGCAAATGTGGAGATAGTAGCAGAGAAAAGGATTTGTCAGTATACAATCTGGAGAAAATAATAGCGGACAATGCAGAAATGTGGATGCGACATGCAGCGACAATCACGCAGACTGAATGGAGGGAGGCGTATAATCGACAAATTGAAGACTCGGAGAAAAGAAAGACGAAACAGGAGGGTGTAAGTACAGTACAAGAAAAGTACCAGCTTGACATAGAATCAGAATTCGATTCGTCAAGTGGGGAGGATAGAGTTATGGGCCCCGACGAAATTGGATACAGGTCGGATGAGCTCGAGCATATAACGGACGACGAAGGTCGTAGAATTTATTGGCCGAAAAATGAGAATAGTGATCTTGGACGTATAAATCAGATAAAGACGGAGAACATTACCAAAAAGGTTGAGCCAAATGTGGTTCTATGGCGCTCGGAGAGGTCTAAGTTCTTGGAAAAATTGAGAAAGAATCCGATTAAAGCGGATGAACCAAATATCGACGAGGTGAAGAAGGTAATAGAAGCTACCATAAAGCGGCCTGATTTTAACTTCTCGGGAGCCATGCTATGGAGCGTGCTGGAGCAGAAGTATCAGACATACTTTCCACAAACTAAAACTGAGGTAAATATGGTTCTGACGAAAATGTTAAATGACGCAAACAGGAAAAGGTTGATAGAAAAGGCAGAGCAGGCAAATCGTTATCAAGGTCGGAAGAGAAATAAAGGAAGAAGAAAATATAGATACTGCTAAACACATTTCGTTGGAAAGGCATAGCGACAAGGAAGTCACTATAGCTAACATAGCGGAGTTTATGAGTAAGTGAAGTAGAGGGGAAGATGAGGGATAAAAGGTCATGAAAAATGACGAGGATATTATGTGGGAAGAAGAAGAGCCATAAGAGATGGCGAAATTAAGAGTGAGTAATTGAGATATTGGACGGGGAGTATTAAGGGCCATGGGAGATGGCGAAAACAAGAGAATCACTTGGATAAATAAGTATGGGAAAATTGAGAGTCACGGAGAAGTGACGGAGTATGGAGAAGCCACAGGAAGGATGGCACAGACATTTAGAAGAGATAGTTCTAGAAGGAACTTATGTAGAAGTAAGAAGCCACGGAGCATATGGCAAAGATAGAGATTTTTGCGGCAGTAGCCGAGTCTTATGAAGATTTTGGGGAGAAATCATATTTTTTTTCTCCGTAATACACGAAGAGAAGAGAATTGTGTTGAGAACGTTCCAGGTAGGGAACGAATAACGTTAAGTGCGGCGTTTGCCAGACTACAAATGTGAGTCTATGGAGGGTAACCCTCACCGAACATATACAGTAGAAATTTAGACATGGGGAGACAGTGTTATGGAGAAGGAAAGAGGAGATAGCACAAAGAGAAGTTCCAGGGAGGGAACGAAAAACATATAAAAACGTTAAGTGCGGTGTTTATCAGACTACACATGTGAGTCTATTGAGGATAACCCTCACCGAACATATATAACAGAAATTCACACACTAGGAGACAGTGTTGGGAAAAAGGAGTTCAAGTGACAGGTCAGCAGCAGAAAAACACGCAAGTAGGTCATAGCGACAACGCGGTTTAAGATGCGTAGACCTAAGAAGTTTCAAATATTTCCGCGTAGGAGATTATAGACAAAGGTCTAGTTAGAAAAAGGTGGATAGGAGGATGGCAATTCAGTGTTGCCATGATAGTAAATGGCTCAAGCCATCATGAACTATGTATATAGGGAGACATGACAGAAGACATGTTTGGCTTTATACGAGAGAAGAGAAAGGCCAGACAGTTCACACCAGGTGTGTGGTGACAGAAGATAATTCGATATGAGGAATTGACATGTATGACAATAGGAGTGACTGGATGTGTAAAAGGAAATAAACTTTGTATGGTGAAATACACAGTTGGCAGAATGTGAGTGAGAAAGACAAGGGTTAAGAACAGTCATAAATGTGATGAGGGAAGGTCACTTAAGAAAAGTGACGAGAAAAGAGTTATTTCTCAGTTTTGTTATGATAATATGTTGTAATGTAAGAAAATAATGACATGTTAAGTGATATGAAAAAAACAAAACAAATGAATGACAACTAAGAAAGTGGAATGTATAACATGTCTAAAAAGTATGTTTTTTTGAAATCATGTAACGTGAGCAGATAGGACAAAGCAAAGATGAGTGGTCATAAATGGGAACGAGATGTGATGAATGTACGTTCCCAGTACAATTTAATTGAGTTGTGTAAAAGGAAATTGTCCTTTGGCACAGATAAGAATTGGTAATGTGCTGAGCTAGGGTTGTAACAGCACATTGCTAAAGATTTTTTTGTATATAGGACAAGTACAATAATAGAATTGGTACAGTCATGAAAATAAATTTTTTCTCCTACGGATAAATAATTTATTTTTAAGGGAGAAAGGGAGATAATGTGGCAGTTAGAGAACGATTTACAGTCAAAGGGAAGGAATAGGGAGATTTAGAGGTGGGACGGTTCAGATAGAGTATAAAGGGGGAATGCGCGAACAGGGTTGCGCATGGGAGAGGTGAACGGTGATTTGGGAAATCACGCTTTTCTCAGGGCAGTCCAGAACCGTGAGTCGGAGAGGGAAGCCGCATATACGCGGGCAGCCATGATAATGGCAGTATTCAAGTAGTTTAAAGGATGAATATTTCATGGACAAGAAGTAGTTGGGCAATGATTAACCCGAATTATTGAACAGTGAGAATTCTTGTCTAGAAGGAGAAACGGTGTGAGTTAGATATTATTCAGAAAGGAGAAGGTACGTAGGGTGAACTTTATTTCATATAGACAGTAGTCCTGTTCTTCAGTGTTGAAAGGGAAAACAACATCCCCGGAGAGGCCCGGTCTACCAATAGATAACCTGAACACTGAGATGATAGATAACAATAGACATAAGAAACTATAAGGAAGAAACAACAGAACTAGAGACTATAGCACCTGCATGATCACTGATGGTTAAAAGGTCAGAAGGTGTAGATTCGATACTGAGCGAGAGAGAGTGAGGAAAGAATGAACTTACATATTATATATTCTATGATGGACCAAATGTGGAGGTCAGAGCAGACAGCAATGATCTTCTCATATGTAAAATAAACAGTATTCACATTACCATTGCGTTATCACATCACGTGCTGTGTGTGTGTGTGTGACTGTTGTGGTTAAACAGCAAGTCAATGCTAACCACAGAGGTAAGCGAACCTGGGCAGACATGGTCACATAACAGTCTTCATAATACAAAGAATCACGGTCTGTCACAGTATGTGTAGATATCTTACTTGTCATTGGTAGATTTAGATGTCTTACTTGTCATTGGTATGTGTAGATATCTTACTTGTCATTGGTATGTGTAGATATCTTACTTGTCATTGGTACATGTAGATGTCTTACTTGTCATTGGTACATGTAGATGTCTTACTTGTCATTGGTATGTGTAGATGGCTTACTTGTCATTGGTATGTGTAGATATCTTACTTGTCATTGGTATGTGTATATATCTTACTTGTCATTGGTAGATTTAGATGTCTTACTTGCCATTGGTAGATGTATATGTCTTACTTGCAATTGGTACATGTAGATGTCTCATTTGCCATTGGTATGTGTAGATATCTTACTTGTCATTGGTGTGTGTAGATATCTTACTTGTCATTGGTATGTGTAGATCTTCTTATCATTGGCTCATGGAGATGTATTACTTGTCATTAGTATGTGTAGAAGTCTTCCTTGTCATTGGTTCGTGCTGATGTCTTATTTCTATTCATATGTCGTAGCAATGTATGGCGACTGCAGGCAACCAACGACATACATGACATGATCTACTTTAGAAACACTGTACTCTAAAGAAACTCTTCTTGTTCTTAACCTGTCAACTCCCATAGGAGGATAGGCCTTCAACAAACAAATGCCAAGTCTTCCTTCTCCGTGCCATCAGCTCAAGGTTTTCCCATGTCTTTTCCGTCCCGTTCATGCCTGGTCCCTAGTTCTAATTGTCATGTGCTCCTTGGTCTTCCTTTACCTCTCCTACTCCAGGGACCGCAGAACAGGAAGTGCCTAGCAATACCATCAATAGGTTTTCCCAACGCGTGTCCTATTCATCTCCAGTGTTCTTCTCTCATTTCCCGTCTCTGAAGATCTACCTTGATAAAATTATATTTGTTTTCAGGAATGGGAGTGTTTGTAATTTGGAATAAGTGCAGCCTATATGCAAGTTATGTCCGTGCCGGACAATCTAATTTGTTGCAAGTCCACGGATTATTTAGCCTCATAATTTCGATATATGTGGTAAGCGTCAACGGATTTTCTTGGTGACATTTTATTTTATCTGGTATGTTATTTATCGTAAGTTGATATTGGCGTAGCTACAACAGTAGTTGTCGCTGGGGATGGCCTATGACATATTATGAAGAAGGTCTCCAGAAATTAGCTCGTTAAGGAAGAGAGAGACCTATTCGAGATCAAAACAAGAAGAAGAGAATGCGAATGCTCTCCACTAGACAGTGTTTTCTAGTAAATTTTGGAGAATGTTCTATTTCCCCACGACCTTAGCTTCTGTCCTCAGATCTCGTAAGGAAAAAAAGAGCCCCCAATCTCATCTAACTGTAGAATTTTCCCTATATGTAAATATTTAACACCGACAGATCGAGTGATACATTAACGAACTAGATTATGATCAAACGGTTATTAGGTTTATTAATTAAATATCTACACATACAGGGTTAGTAATATTTACAACGTGATGATGGTGAAGACAATTCATCTAAAACACACAGATGAGATATCAATAATTGTCGTAGATCTTTACCAGATAGGTAATAGATGTTTATAATCCTGTCTGAGCGGAGGTGATAGTGATAGCTATGTGAGAGTAAGGTGTAAGAAATACGTTTTTTCTCACGAGGTGATAGTGTAAGAGGAAAGGACAGTCTCTGGATTGAGTAATTTCTCTAATCCAGCCTATCTGTACGGCTATATTTAAATCAGACGCACTTTCTCTCCTTGTACAAAATACAAGTTACACTGCACCCACATGCACACAATTCTGTGACAAATACGCACAAACGTGAAAACAACTATGGATAACAGATAGGGTAGGGGTTGACCAACACGATAACTTAAGGTTTATTAAGTTTATTTATCACTAGAACTTTACAACATAAATCATATACATCAATAGATCATGGGTTACAGACAAAAATGGAAAATTAATCAAATAGGTTCTCCCCTCTGGTAAAGGAAAAGAAAAGAAGATCCCAACAAAGGTTAATTAACCCAAAAGATCAAAAGTTAACAATAAGTGTATGGAATAGTCAGTAAAGAAAAACAAAGGACAAGTCCCTAATTAATATATCCCGTAAATACTCAGATTAATGAGAACAAAAAAGAAAAGATTTGTATGATAGTGATAACAACAGAAAATTATGTTACTCTCTTACAGTTCATTCAATCCTTCATACTGTGGCCACATCCATATTCGCTTACCAATAGTTGTCGCAGGCATTCCGTGGAAATAAACACTAATAAGTAATGAGACTATTCAGTGTCATATTAATTTTTGCCAAATCCAGCCCCAAACTAGCGGTAGTTGCTGACTGCAAATTTCACGGTAGTCGCTGGAGTTGGTGAGTTAATTGTTTTCCTGGATAAATACTGTATCTCTGCCTTCAGTTGGTTGGTGTAAGGTTCATACGTGGTGATCGCCGACATAGGAGGAATAATACGTATATATTTCCTGTGTTGTCTAGCCTCTGGTTGCTGAGACACTATGTTAAATTACACAAATGTTGCTGACAATATATTTTGCCACAGCTGGCTGATGAGATTTATATAGGCAAAATCTGGTATAGTTCTGGTCCAGTTAACATTTACAATTATTGTTCTAGTTTGGTCTCTCTCATAAAATGAAGAAAATGGACCGCACAGGTCATAGCCCGAAGACTCAACAATATTATAAAGTTTCTGGTTGCTTATTCACTTATAAGACCAATGGACCATACGACCATAGTTCATAAGACATAAGTTCATATGACCATAATTTCATATGACCATAAGACCGCTAGTTCGCTGGGTTTTTGATCAGCCTAGATTATAGGAAAGAAATATAAACATTTGACCAAAATATCAATATTATATCTAACACGTGTTAAGGTAAGACCTCTTTAACCACTACGTTATTAAATTAGATTATAAACCACAAATGTCTAGCTTATCCTATCGCTTTTAACGCGTGATATGAACACTAGTCATTTATAAAATTACACAAAATGGATATAAGTAAATAATATATACCGTCAGTAGCCAGTTATTTAATGTATGTACTAGTCAATTATAGCATCTCTTTCTGGGGAATAGCGAGTAATTAAATTTACTTTACAGCTGGAGAAATTTAGCTTTACGCTATTCAATTTTAACACAGAAAATCCCAGTGAAATATAATGAAAAACTTTTAACACACTAAATCACTTAACGGCTAGTATATAAATTACCGCAAACAGAGAAAGATGGAAACAACTCCACGAATCTAAGCATTCACTTTGTACGAAAAACTCTTAGGATATCGAGCTAGTTATTTCAGAAAATTCTCTGAGCAACTGATAATGACTTTTGGGGAGACGGGGTATATATCCATAGATGCCGTTCTTTCGCTCCTTAATGCGAAAGTCGCACCTACGGCCAGGGCCGGGCACATCTACGGTTCGATTCCTGAATGAAAGGTTTTTTCTTCACCTCTGCCGACCGACAACCTCTGGCTTGTCTTTCATTCTCCCCGCCTGCCGCATATCAGCTACGTAAGTTAATTCCCCTGAAAATGTAACAATCCAAGGTACGTCTCAGACTTATCGCCCTTGATTCTTCAAAGAAACTGTTAACGCCTGGCCTCTGCCCGCGTGTTTCCCTGATCAAAGAACGATTACGCCGTGCTGCGCACTTCGCTCTGTTCCACCGTGCTTAATTGCCAGACGGCTTGCGTGTTAATTGCGATAGTGAATCAGGCGTTAATGTAGCAAAAAAGTATAACCCTAGATGGCGGGGGGGGGGGGGGGGGGCGGGGGGGGGGGGGGGCGGGGGGGGAGGGGGAGGGAAAAGTGGACGGTCACTGCTGCACTATTTCCATATATGACAATAATGTAGTTAGTTAAATAGGAGAATGAACCTATGTGAAGCGAAATTATGATGTGATATGATACTTGTTATAAAACCGATGTCTAATATACACTATCCATGTGTCTCTTAATGCTTTTCCCATGTATGACGATACACATATATGCGTAGTCTGGGGGGGGGGGGTGCCCAAAGTGGACGGTCACTGCTGCACTATTTCCATATGTGACATTTCGTCCAGGCTTGAAGACATGAAACCCTTTTACGTCTCCTCTATGAAAATAGCGCTGCTGTTATCTGTATCTTGCGAGTGATTGCTATCTTCACTTTCCCTTTCCTCCTCACTGCTCCAATTTCGACTCATAAAATCTGCTCCCACATTTTGTTTTCCTGGTATGTATTCTACTTTGAAAGCATACACACTTAGGAGCAACGCCCAACGCATAATCCTCGCGTTGAATTCCTTATTCGCTCCAAGAAACGCCAGTGGAGCATGGTCCGTCTGCACTGTAAATGAAACGCCGTAAAGATATTCATGATGTTTCCTGATACCACTCACGAGTGCCAGACATTCTCTCTCCACTGTGGAATAGTTCCGTTCTGCTGTATTCAATTTTCGGCTGCCATAAGCGACTGGGAATAACAGGTTCGGATCATTGTCATCTGCTTGGAGTAGTGTTGACCCGATGCCTTGACCCGATGCGTCGACCCGCAATATAAAAGGTTTCTTCAGGTCAGGTAACCTCAGAATTGGGTATTCAGACAGCTGTCCTTTGAGGGTGACGTAAGCGTGTTCGCACTTAGCATCCCAAATAACTGTTTCCGGTCGCCCCTTTTTGGTAAGGTCAGTAAGGGGTGCCGTTAGCCCGTTGAAATTGTTAATGAATTTCTGGTAGTATGCACACAGTGATAGAAATGAACGTGTGTCTTTCTTCGTTCGGGGCCTTTTTGCTGCAACTATTTTCTCAATGTTCTTGGCAACTGGCCACATGCAGCCTTGAGAAATGGTATGCCCCAGGAAGTCAAGCTTTTCAAATCCGATTAGACATTTGCTAGGTCTGGCTGTGAGACCAGTTTCCTGTAGTCTCCTGAGGAGCATAGCAACCGTAGCAATATGTTCGTCGTAGTTTTCCGTTGCAATTAATATGTCATCCATGAAATTATGGATATGAGGACTTTGCAAGGGTTCTAAAAGCTTTCTCATCATTCTGGTGAAGACTCCCGGTGCGTTGTGCAATCCGAACGGCATCACGTTGAAGGTATAGTGTCCCTCACTGGTGCTGAAAGCTAACAGGGGCTTAATTTCCTCCTTGACTGGGATTTGGTAATAACCTTTACTCAGGTCAATCTTTGAGAAAATTCTTGCCCTGCTAAGCTTGGTGAACAGCTCAGAAGCGCTCTGGAGAGGTTCCGGCTGGAATTCCGTTACAGTGTTAAGTAAACGGTAATCTATGCACAGCCGAACTTCCTTATTGGGCTTCTGTAACAGTACTACACTCGAACTGTAAGGAGAGGTAGACTCACTGATAATTCCTGCTTGACGTAGCTTGTCTATTTCTCCGCGTAGCGTATCAGCTTTAGCATACGGGATAGGGTAAACTCTGGTTCGCACAGGTGTCTCGTTTGTCAGTTTCATATCGAACTCTACGAGATGTGTTCGACCAGGTACATCCGTTAAAACTGCTGTGTACTGTTTCAGTAGCGCCCTCGTTTCTGTCTGTTGTGTTTCAGAGAGATTGTCACCGAATTTTACATCTTGGAAAGATTCCGTTTGTTGCAATGGATATTCCATGCAACTATCGTCATCTTCCTCATCTTCGGTTGCTATGGCTACCGCCAGGAGATGTTCGGAGGACGGCACCGGTCTTTCCAAGTATTTCTTTAGCAGATTTACGTGGTAGACCTTCTCCTTTCCTTTAATAGAGATCTTGTAGTTTGTTCTTGAGATCTTTTTAAGGACGGTAAACGGCCCTTGCCATCCGATGCGTAGTTTGTTGCTTCCGGTTGGCAGTAACAACAAAACTTTCTCCCCTGGTTGTAGTTCTCTCTCTTTCGCCGCTTTATTATATCGTTTAGCGTGCTTTGCGCGTGCTTTCTTAAGGTTGGTTGTTGCTAGATCCCATCCTAGTTGTAACCTTTCCTTAAGTTCCGATACATATTTGCTGGCTGAGACGACTGTCTCGTCGGCCTTCTGGTCTGTCAGTGACCGGAGTAAGGCTTCAAGCGGCCCCTTAATAGGTCTGCCGAATAAAAGGGTAGCTGGTGGTAAACCTGTAGAGGCCTGGGGGACTTCCCTGTAGGCGAATAAGGCTGCAGGAATGAAAAGGTCCCAATCTTCAGGTTTCTCTTGTCCCAGCTTACGTAACATCATGGTGAGGCTGCCGTTGAATCGTTCCAAGAGCCCATTTTCGACCGAATGGTACGGGCTGGTGTGTATGTGTTTGGCCCTCAAGATCTTAAAGATCTCCTCCATTAACAGGCTACGGAATTGGGATCCATTATCCGTCAAAACTTGTTGAGGGAATCCCAACCGTGTAAAGATCTGCACTAGGGCTTCTGCGACATGCTTGGAATCCGTGCATGTTAGCGGTATAGCTTCGGCCCACATAGTGCATGTGTCGACTAAGGTCAGGATGAACCTGTTCCTTCTTTTAGTCCTTTCTAGGGGTCCTACAATGTCGACAGCAACCCGTTCAAATGGAGTCCCCACTATTGGCATTTCACCCATGGGAACTGGGGGTGTCCAATGCTTGGGTGCCACCCGTTGGCACTTGGCGCAGGATTTCACGTATCTGATAATATCAGTGTTCATTCCTGGCCACCAATAGTGAGTCGATATTCGCTGAATAGTGGCGTTTTGTCCCATATGTCCGCTAAAGGGAAGAGAGTGTCCCATTTCTAAGATTTGGTCTCTGTACTGCGTCGGTACTAGGAGCTGATTATGCCCTTGATCAGGGTTGCCCGTTCTACGATATAGTACGCCATCCTTAGAAAAGATGTCTCCGTTGTGTCTGGGGTCCTTGGCCATGGGCAGTTTCCTAAAGCAGGGTTCCAAGGTAGGGTCCTTTTGTTGCGCCTCTTTTAGTTCCTTAGGTAACAAATTTGGCACAGGCTCCCGTTCCTTCTTGGTTTGCCCTCTTGTGGTTACTGCTGCCACAATCGGCTCTTTCGGTCTCCCAACAAACACATATCTACATCCAAGTATGACTGGGTAGATAGGATCATCCATAATAGCCGCTTTGATAACACCTCTGACAAAATCAGAGTGTATCTCCACCAATGCGATGGGAAGCGTCATGGGTGCATCACTCTTGAAAACTCCACATAATTTGACGGTGTCTTCTGTCTCTTGACCAGGTTTGACCAAATGCCTTGCGACAATACAATCAAAAAATTAACCTGTGTCAAACAAACAAGATGTTGAAGTACCGTTCAAAATAACAGTTCCTCGCGTTGAGGGCCTCTCACCATCAGGTTGAGAATCTTACTTACTTACGTAGTCGTTCCTCTTCTACCGTGAGGTGTAGAGGTTTGGAAGAGAGAGCGCTAGGTTATCCTATCGGCTGTCTTCCTCCTGGCCTGGTTCCATTCTAGTCCTCGGTCCTTCAAAGAAATGTTGTCACCCAGCGTCTGGGTGTCCTCGAAAACTCTGGATCCTTTGCTCTTTGTTTTCTGTCTTGTCGTGGTAGCCGATGCCTTGCGATAATTCAATCAAAAGATAAACCTGTGGCCAAACAAGATCTTGAAGTTTCAAAATAAACTGTTCCTTGCGTTGAGGGGGTCACCCTCAGGTTGAGAATCACTGACACTAATTCTCCGTTGCGAGTCTGTTATCAAGCAACCGATTCTATTCGTCCCGGTGTGCTTGCCCTGATCAGACGTCCCTGGTGCAGGGGTCTTTCCCTTGTCTTGACCTTTCTGGCTGCGGTGCCATGAAGGGCGCGTGGGTTGATCAGAGTGCTGGGTGGGGTACTTGTTTTTAAAGAATTTCGATTTTTCCTGGGGAGGGTTCTGAGGTAAAGTTTCTCGTTGATTATGGTGATGGGAAGAATGGGAAGACTGCTCTAGATTATTTTTCCGAGAAGGCTCATCTGTCGGCTTGCGTTTTGCGCTGGGAAGCTCGGCCAAAGCATTTACGTAACGTTCAGACTTACTGAGAATGTCATCCAACTTTACTGCGCCTTGTTCAGCCAGAAATCTACGGGTTTCGTTTGACAACGTGCTTTTTATTTGTTCTGTAAGAACAAATTCCAGAAGTCCTTCAAAAGTGAGAGGGAGCTCGGAAAGTTCCATGCACTTTGTCAAATAGCCCGTCAGGCGTGAAGAGAACTGGGGGAATGTCTCAGTGCTTTCCTTCCTGCTGTTTCTGAACAGGTGCAAAAATTTGCGAGCGTTCATTTCGAACCGCTCCAGTAAAGCCTTCTTTAGCATGTCGTAGTTGTCTTGATGGCTGCTTCCCAGTTTTACGTAGACGTCATAAGCGCTACCTTTCAAAGCCTGTGAAAGCTTTAGGCACCATCGGGAACTCTCTAACCCATACAGTGTCGCCATTCTCTCAAATTTCTCTAGAAACGAGTCAATTTTCTCATTGGGGCTTGGGAAGGATTCCAGGGCGAAAGACATAGCTGCGAGTTGAGGAGATTGGGTACTGGATTGATCAGTTAACTGTGACTGAGGTGGAGACTCTCCATTGCTGGAGGAAGACATAGCACCACGACTTTGGACCTCTAGGGCCTTAAGCGCCAGTTCATGCTGTCTCTCCTTCTCTCGTTCCTCGTGTTGTCTCTCCTTCTCTCGTTCGTTTGCCCTGCGAGCTTCCATCTCTGCCTCAATTTTCTTCTGCTCCAATTGAGATTGACGCTCTTCCGCTTCTTTCTTCTCCGCTCTATCTTCCTTCTCCCTAGCTTCTGCTACTTTCTTCTCCGCGTCATATCTGTCAAGTTCTTCATTGACAAACGCGGTCACTTCTTCTCCTTGCAATCCTGTTTCCTTTGCTTCCTCTCTTAGCATTGCTCTAAGTTTAGCACGCTCAGCCATGGCAAATAACTGAATGTGACTTACCCGAAAAAAGAAAAGAAGGAGAGACAAACTCTATCCTTAACCAACTTACGAGAAAAACCAAAACCAAAATTAATATTATTTAACTGAGATACCTCCTCCCGTTATCAGTTATCTAATCTATCGCTGTTATTACCTGGCACTAGGCTCCTAATACAGACGACTAAGCCAAATAAATGGTAGATCAGGCTAATAACTGGAAAACACTACTATTACTAACGGTGGAGAAAATTTTTTTAATTATAAAAATGAAGGAGAAAAAACATTTTTCCCTTATTTTATAAATCCACCAAAACTCGCCCACTCTAGAAGTCAGTTTATAGAGTTAGGAACGCTATTAACTTGACATGAAGTCAGAATGCAGTCCTTAGCTTAGCTCAAACCCTGCTGCTCCTTAAAAAAAAAAACCTGGTGATTGATGAACAATCACGCGTACTAGCGGTCTTGAAAAAAAAATTACCATATATCTCATATATCTGACAAAGATTATAATCAGAACAATTGCACGTAACTCTATGATGCTGTGGAAAGAAAAATAGTCCTATATGTGTGTGTGGTCAAACACCCAGTAACTAAGATCGTTGTCTAGGGGATAATTATTTTTATTCCTTAACTCACAAGACAAACTCACAAACACACTCTATCTAGAGTTAGACTAGGTACCTTAACAGACGTTAGTCAATTACTAGACTCAGACTTTAGAGTTCAGTCCCGCGACGAGCGACCATTATGTCGTAGATTTTTATCAGATAGGTAATAGATGTTTATAGTCCTGTCTGAGCAGAGGTGATAGTGATAACTATGTGAGAGTAAGGTGTAAGAAATAGTTTTTATCACGAGGTGATAGTGTAAGAGAAAGAACAGTCTCTGGATTGAGTAATTTCTCTAATCCAGCCTATCTGTACGACTATATTTAAATCAGACGCACAAACGTGAAAACAACTATGGATAACAGATAGGGTAGGGGTTGACCAACACGATAACTTAAGGTTTATTAAGTTTATTTATCACTAGAACTTTACAACATAAATCATATACATCAATAGATCATGGGTTACAGACAAAAATGGAAAATTAATCAAATAGGTTTTCCCCTCTGGTAAAGGAAAAGAAAAGAAGATCCCAACAAAGGTTAATTAACCCGAAAGATTAAAAGTTAACAATAAGTGTATGGAATAGTCAGTAAAGAAAAACAAAGGACAAGTCCCTAATTAATCTATCCCGTAAATACTCAGGTTAACGCATGATATGAACACTAGTCATTTATAAAATTACACAAAATGGATATAAGTAAATAATATATACCGTCAGTAGCCATTTATTTAATGTATGTACTAGTTAATTATAGCATCTCTTTCTGGGGAAAATCGAGTAATTAAATTTACTTTACAGCTGGAGAAATTTAGCTATACGTTATTTAATACGCTATTCAGTTTAACACAGAAAATCCCAGTGAAATATAATGAAAAACTTTTTACACACTAAATCACTTAACGGCTAGTATATAAATTACCGCAAACAGAGAAAGATGGAAACAACTCCACGAATCTAAGCATTTACTTTGTACGAAAACTCCTAGTATATCGAGCTAGTTATTTCAGAAAATTCTCTGAGCAACTGATAATGACTTTGGGGGAGACGGGGTATATATCCATAGATGCCGTTCTTTCGCTCCTTAATGCGAAAGTCGCACCTACGGCCAGGGCCGGGCACATCTACGGTTCGATTCCTGAATGAAAGGTTGTTTCTTCACCTCTGCCGACCGACAATCTCTGGCTTGTCTTTTATTCTCCCCGCCTGCGGCATATCAGCTACGTAAGTTAATTCCCCTGAAAATGTAACAATCCAAGGTACGTCTCAGACTTATCGCCCTTGATCCTTCAAAGAACCTGTTAACGCCTGGCCTCTGCCCGCGTCTTTCCCTGATCAAAGAACGATTACGCCGTGCTGCTGCGCACTGGTCACTGCTGCCCCATATATGACAATAATGTAGTGTTAATAGGTAATGAACCTATGTGAAGCGAAATTATGATGTGATATTATACTTGTCATAAAACCGATCCAAGTGTCTCTTACATGTATGACGATACACATATATGCGTATTGATGAAAGGTGAATGGTATGCTTTTGTGTTAATGAAGAACTTTTGATGACGATTTTGTGTAATACTTTGAGTATACCCTTCAGTGTTTGGCACTATCTCTGTAACGTTGACAAATCGTTGACTGTTGTCTGAAGAAATGACTGCTTTCTAATCCATGAAAGGCAGTGGTTAGACTGGCGCTCTTACACGAAATGATCTTGGTATGTAGACTCAACAACTTGATTATGTACTCTTGATTAATAAAATATGCTTTGGAGTAAGGTGAGCTTGTTAGCTGTATATGCGAATCAGCTTGTAAATATGGAATCTTGATTTTCAAAATGTGCTCTTTTGAGTGTGTTGCTTGCTATAAATATGAGAGTCAATTTGCGCGTGCTTTAGTTTGACTCACGCGTTAAGCTTTTGAGTGAGTTGAACGATATGTGAATATATAATCAACGTGTAAGCACTAGATAAGCAGGTGAATGAAATGCTGCGCAATCCCAGTGTAAAACGTTGGCGAGAAATCTTCCTTTTTAATTGAGGAAGTGAAGAATGTCCTAAATTGCGAATTCTGCTAACCAGACGTACGCTTTGCTAGTTTATGTCTGGTAGACGCCAAACACGAAATGTGTAGACTCAGATTTCTGTTGGACTCCTTTTCGCGTTCGCAAACTCCTTTAAGAACACAATACACCACAGATATGAATTATTTTATCCACCCTGAATTAATTGCAGGCTATGCTGTGGTATATTATCTATACCACGCTGTTGAAACTGTGACTGCTCTCTGGCAGACTCCGCGGTACATTATATTGCGGGTGAGCCAAAGGTGGGTCCATTAGGCCTGTGACGTATAACTCCACCCATAAACCAATAGCTAGGCCTCCATCTCGTGGGTTTTGCAATTACACCCTTCTGTGCCCTGTCTGCGAATGTCACTGGCTACAAGTGGGTGGGCTTTTCGCCACAAACTTTCAATTCCGTGCTTTGGGTTAGTTTGCGTGACAACCCTGTGTTTTCGGATTGGCCGGTTAATAAAAATCATCGCCTTCTCCTGTCACAAATGTCGCGTCCATGGAGAGTTTGGGAGACGGTTTTCCCTAATCTTCTTGTTCGCATCTAAGACGTATGCCGCTCTCTTTTTAACCATCTGGAAACAAACGTTATTGTCCGTGCCCCGGCGCGCCGACCATCGTGTCGCCAGGTAGTGACCGTCTTTTGTTTAAACAGCGTCTTAGTCATGAAAAAACTACCATATTGTCGGCCGGGCGTATTCCAAAATACAAGGTCTGGCGATATTTACACGGGGACTTAGGTATCAAAGGTTTTCTCTGCAAGGTAAGAACATGAATCAAAGGAGCGTGAAGTTAGATACAAGTCGTGATCAAGACAAACGACCGAACGAACGAACGAACTTTATTTTCGAAGGGTTAAGAGTTGGGCGCACAGGCCCGTCTAACATTCTGCCCTTCCAATCTCATTTATCTTGCATATTATATCCTTTTATTCCCACATGTTACTTAAAGCATTAATATGAAGGCATGCAACATTAAAAAGGTAATATAACAGCGTATGTTTACATTATGCAGTCATAATCAAAATCAAGTATTTTTCATTAAACAAACATTATAATAAAATAAAATAAAATTAAATTAAAAAATAAAAATAAAAATAAAAAAATAAATTTAAAAAACAAAAACCAAAAAATATCCGTATGGTAAATCATGAATTCGAACATAATCAGATTAGGTGGCATGGTATCAGAAGTCATGTAACAGTAAGACAGATTACTTTAACCACAATGAAAGAGGACAAAGTGGCTGAAAATGAAATAAGAAAGATGTGAAAGATGTTGGAAAAGATAGAAAGTGATAAAGATAGACCTACTACATACTATTCTCCCTATGTCAAACATGGTCACTGACCAAAGCGCAGAAGAGGAAAATCACACCCAGTAAAATGAGCTGTTTAAGAAAAGCCATTAATGTTAACAGGAGAAATAGAAGGAGAAAAGACGACACCAGAAAAATTGTACGAACTACATCCTGCGTCAAAAATATAGAGACAGAAAATAAGTGGTTTGGGCATCTCATACACATGGCGCCAGATAAATGACTACTACGCGTATACAACAGTAAAAGATCTGGTTTTAGGGTATGCGGACGCCCAAATGGCAGACGGATTGACAACTTCACAGAATTCCTACAACAGCACGAGCTCACAGCAGTCAATGCGACTTAAGTACGCAAACTTTAGCTCACCACTACGCTTCAAGGCAACAGTGCATCAAGAAAGTAAAAAAGTAAAGTATTCTCCCTATGGCCGTTTGGTACGTCCGTTTGGTTAAATAATCAGATTACCTCCTGCCTGAGGCGTACATAATAAATAAACTTATTCGTTGCATAAAAGATCAAACTCCATAATTCTCGCCGTTTGTACGTCGGTCACATCTAAGGGATGCAACTGTGGTTGAAAGTTAGACATTAATTGTATTGTTTCCCTTATATGTACTCAAAGTGAGTACATATACGGTAGAAACTTGTTATATGCAAAACAAAGTGAGCGACAGTGATATATAAATAAAATGTAAGTTTTTGATTGTAAAACCCACTTTCATTCCGAAAACGGATTTAATTCATCATTTTGTTAAAAATAACCTTAAAATGTAAGTTTGTGATTGTTTCTTCAAGACAACATTTTAATTTAAAGTATTGCAGACTTATTGTTGGAGCTGCTCGCTGGAAATGAAACGGTTTATTGGAGCATAGATACCATGATTTCCAATGATCCCAACGACGCAGATGATTTCCCAACCGAGTTCCTGAACGAGCAGTGCCAATCAGGAATGCCACCGCATTTGCTGAAATTAAAGGTTGCTACATGTATCATGCTATTGCGAAATCTGAAGGCAAAAAACGGACTATTGAATGGCACGCGTTTGGTCATAAAAAAGTCTTGCATCGGAATTTATTTACTTCCGTCATTATTGACGGGTTATTGCAAGTTTTAAAATAATCTTCAGTCAATTTATGTTACCTCTTCTACAGTTGGATGTAGAGGTTCCCCAGGGAACACAATGTCTCTCAGGGTGAACATGCAATCATATATTAAGACACTCAGGTGATTGGCCTGTTGTGTCTGTCAATTTATAACGATTTTAAATTGATATCATGAGACATTTTATCATAAATATACGTTTACTGCTTGTCTTAAAACATAACCAGTTAAACAAAATTTGGCTCCCAGTTTTGTGCTTGAGTGAAACTTAAAAACTGGCCGGGACAGAAAGAGTAACGAGACAAATCCAATCTACCACAGACGAAGTTCATCTCTGGACTTACATCGCTGTGTCCTCAAATGGCCAACACTCGTCGACTTGTGGAGTTCTTCATGTCAACACCCGCAGATTTAAAAGTGTGAAGGTAATAAAACGAGGCTGGTTGATACAGTTCATCACAGAATTAATAATAACTGTGCTCATCTGAGGCGCGGCGTTTTCCAAAGTATATATTCTTTCTATCTTATGAAGACATGGGAAAAAAAAAGGAACAAATGGCGGGGAAGTTGCTATGCCCCATATTTAAATCATTGAGACCTTTGGCACTTTCAAATAAAGCAGGACATTTTAAGAGACAGCCTGAATTCCCCATGCCTGGCCCGCGCGCATACATAGAATCCTGGCTGTGATAGATTATGTCTCTTAACACTGTCCGTCCATATTTTCAGTATTCTACATCTTCTCCCTTTTGCTCTCACTGTACTTCACGGGCAATGTTGTTGTAGTCTTTATATGAGCATCTTAACACAGAGTGTATAGAAAATATACGTATGAAAATCTTAACACGGAAAGTATAGAACACATTCGTTTACTTTTCTCCAATGCGATTAGACAATTTCCGTCTTTCTCTGTTGATATTTGTCTCAAAATTAGCGTTTCTCAATTTTGTTTACTATATTGTTCTTGTGTGGTAAGAGGGGAAATTATATTAGGGTAAATGGAATATTTATAATTTAAACAAAAATTTGAAATCTTCCAGTAACCCAAATATTATGTTTCATAACCTACGACCCCCTAACAATGATGCATTTCAAAAGCACGAAAGAATAATATTAGGGACCGTCATTCAATTGCTGCCAAATTATTGGTGAATATATACAACATTTCTCAAATATCTCATTTCACATTTGGGTCCTGATTGTTGGTCAGTGATCAGTGCTGAGGTTTGACTGTGGAAGCGAAATATTATTATTACAGGTAGTAGATTGTAGATGTTAGTTTAGTACACATCGAAGCATATTTTTTTTTTAAATCTTAGGAGGTTTGCTTCAGTTTGGCGAGGAGCGCTCATCTCAGCACAGGGAGAAGTTCCATCGGTTTTATTAAGGCTTATATCACAGCATCCGATTGGCAGAGTAATTAGAGCGCTGGTCTCTCGCGGCAACGATGCCTGGTTCGAATCATGGCACCGACACGCTCCAGTCTACCCAGCTTTAATGAGTACCTGACTTTGAGATGGGGAAGGAAAAGGCTGCGAAAAAGAGAACTGGTCTCCTCACCTCTCGATGCTGGACCTAGTATAGTGAAGTCTCTAACATTTCACTCCCCTAAAATATTCCTTTTGACTACCTTTACCTTTTATATCAAATTATAAACGACCTTGAACTCTGGTAAACTGTAGTTTAATTTTCTCATGAAAGTTTTTGTCACACATCAATGCGGTCAACGAGAGAACGTTGAAAATATTTGCCAAGACTTTCTGTGCGGTCCAACATTTATTTCAACGACGAATAAAACATAGATATGGTCTCACTACATGTCTGTCAGGAATCAAGCAGTCAGGAAAATGACAAATCTTCAGACAGTCAAATACAACTGTAGACTATCACGATATGAAGCCTATTCCTCAGTTTCTAATACTGTGACCTTGTAAATGACTATTTCATATAAGGTGTTGTGACATATATTATACACCTGCCAAGCACGTCATATTCTCTCTCTCTCTCTCTCTCTCTCTCTCTCCCTCTCTCTCTCTCTCTTCTCTAACTGTTCTTTAACCCTCTCGACCACATCATTACCCTGAAACCACCACATTTTTCACTAGGTCAGAACAACCCCAGAGTGAAAAGGTAGTCCTATAGCAGATATTGCTGGAGGAGAGTTAGTGTTAGAGACTTCACTATAAATGGAACCAGGCCTTGAGGAAGACAGCCGATAGGATAGTCTGGCGCTCTCTCTTCCAAACCTCTACACCTCACGGTAGAAGCGGAACGACTAAGTAAGTAAGACTTCACTATAATAGGTCTCAGCTTGACGAGGTGCAGTAACCGGTTCTCATTCTCTCTGCCTTTGCCTTCCCAAACTCAAGAGCTGAATCCGGAACTCATTTATCGACGGAGAGACTGGAGCGCAAAATCCCTTGATTCCTAACCAGGGTAAATTTAAACCGAGAAGAGAGCTCTCTAACTACTGTGTCACCAGCCGCTCTCAACCCCCGAGTAACTGTACTTTTTGTCATTATCGTAATACACAATCTAAAATAATCATCTTCAACTGACATATTAATTCATCCGTGTATTACCAGAGCCCGAAAGGGGAGACAAGAATAGTAACATTGTTGCTACCTTGCATCTCGTAAAGGCAACTAAGGAGGGTTGGGTAATGAGATGTTTCTCCCACGCTATAAAAATGTTACTGCTTATTTTGTTATACTGTAGGAAAGCCGACCAAAAACAACCTGGCGGAGAACTGTGGAAGCCGAGATACAAAGAATGAACCAGAGTTGGGGCACTGTACGAAGGATGGCCGGCGACCGAACAAAGTGGAATCAATTTGTTGCTGCCCTACAAGACGCCACCAGGCGTGATGGCCACTGACTGCTTTGACGGTCGGCGGCTATAGATCAAAGAAGGAGAAGAAGTAAAAATGTTAAAACTCAGCCATCCAAGACAAGAGAAGGTTCTCTGGCAGAGAGGCACAAAACGTAACACGGAGAAAGGCGAAAGGAGTCTGTGTTATTGACAAAAACCTTCTTTCTTCTAGGAGAAGTCCACATGTGGCACCTAGAATGTTTAGCTGGAGATGGATAAGACACACATTGAGAAAACGTGTTGATAACATTACAAGACAATCCCAGTTATGGAATCCCCAGTATAATAGAGGTAAAGGAAGACCAAAGAACATGTGGAAAAAAGAGAACTGGTGAGATATGAAGGGGATGAAGAATAAACGGAAAGACATTGAGGTGATGGCACAGGACAGGAAGACTTGGCATAAATTTGTTGAAGGCCTATGCTCCTTTGGGAGCTGAAAGGCGATGAAGATGAAGACATATCAAGTCAGTCCTATTGTACGGCTGTGAAACATGGAGAACAACAAACACAAACACCAAGGGGCTACAGGCTGTCATAAATGGTTGCTTGTGTAGAATATAAGATTTAAAATGGGGCTAAAAGATCACTAATGTCAAACTGATGACAAGAACTAAACAAGTGACAATAGAACAAGAGTTGAGAAGAAGGCGCTGGCGATGGAGTGGCCACAGATTGAGGAAACCTGTTGATTGCATTACAAGGCAGTCATTATTCTGTAATCCCCAGGGTAAGAGAAGGACGATAGAATGAAGAACACATAGAGAAGACAAGTGGAGATATCAATGAGAATGATGAGGAACATACTGACAGACCTTGAGCTGATGGCGTGCGACAGCAGGACTTGGCATGTGTTTGTTAAAGGTCTATACTCCTCAGGGAGCTTAAAGGGTACTGACTGATTGATTGACTGATTGACTGACTGATTGTAATACGCAATTTATTGACTGCATTTATTCCCAAATAGATACGATACGTCAGCAAGTACTTAACACACATAATTTGAATTCTTTGTATCGCATAAGCTTGCGTGACATTAAAAAATAGAAAGAGACCAAACCTGCATGACCTTAGTTATACAGAAACATACGTAAAAATAAATACAATTAAATCAATTAAGCTGTGACACACATACTCACGCACGTCATCACGTGGCACTTATATATATATATATATATATATATGCCTTACTCTTGAAACATGCATTCAGAGATGCAACTGAAGGAATATGCCTTCACACTAGGTCAGATGGCCGTCTGTTTAATCTTTCAAGGCTGAAGGCAAAAACAAAAATCAGAAGGGTCACTATAAGAGACTTGTTGTTCGCTGATGATGCTGCAGTCGTCACTCAAAGCCAACAGGAGCTTCAGAGCTTGATGAATCGCTTCACTAAAGCATGCAAGGACTTTGGCCTCACAATAAGTCTAAAGAAAACGAATGTGCTGAGTCAGGATGTGGGTGCTGCACCAGTTATCACTATTGATAACTATGAATTGGCAGTGGTGCACCACTTCACATACCTAGGGTCTACCATCAATGACAAACTCTCACTGGATACAGAAATCGACAGCGCATTGGCAAAGCTGCAGCTACCTTTGCCCGCCTCACATCGCGTGTTTGGGGAAACTCTAAACTCACAATGAAGACCAAAGCTGCGGTATATAATGCCTGCGTCACCAGCACACTCCTATATGGCAGCGAGACCTGGACGACCTATGCTAAGCAAGAAAGAAGGCTCAATACCTTCCATTTGCGGTGTCTACGCCGCATCCTCGGCATCTCGTGGAAAGATAAAGTGACAAATGTCGAGGTGTTGTCACGTGCTGGCCTTCAAAGTATGTATACGCTGCTTAGACAGCGCAGACTTCGCTGGCTTGGCCATGTTCGCCGCATGGAAGATGGTCGCATCCCAAAAGATATCTTCTACGGACAATTAGCAGATGGCAAGAGAACAGTTGGGCGACCACAGCTGAGGTTCAAAGATGTGTGCAAGAGAGATATGAAGGCACTGGACATGGATCCAGCAACATGGGAGGATGAAGCTGCCGATCGCAATAAGTGGCGATGCTATTTACGGCACCACCTCAGATTGGGCGAAGAGAGGCTCACACAAGAAGCAGAGGTGAGGAGAAAACGTCGAAAAGAGCACCAGGAAAATAAGCAGCTGAGGGCTGCCACCTCAGGGGCGCATTCCCATAGTCAGTTATGACTGAAGGGGCTATTATTATTATTATCATTATAATATATATATATATACAATAACAATCACGAATTGTAGATGCGACAATAGTATTTTATTCTATTGAATGAAATGCTAAAGCATTTCTGAAAGAAAACCTGAATTTTCCGGCAAACAACTGAATTAAACATTAATTCGCTAGACAGCTATATTGTTTTTGTGTAATAACCGAGAAACATAATTACATGAGACGCAAGTATGTTCGCAGAATATAGATCTGTCCTGTGTGCCTGGAAAAGAGGGGGGGGGGGGGGGGGAGGGGGTAGGGGGGGGGGGGGGGGGGGGGGGGGGGGGTGGGGGGGGGGGTGGGGGGAGGGGGGGGGGGGGGCGGCGGTGGGTGATGAGGGGTGGGGGGGGGGGGGGGGGGGGGGGGGGGGGGGGGGGGGGGCGGCATCAAGGAAGTAATAGGTTTACAGCTTCCTCCTGACGTCTTAGGTGTTGATGAATATGAGTTGTCCACAGGGCTGGCAACATCATCACGTAAAACTTTCTGCAACAGAAACCATTGCTGCGGGGTGACATGCATCATTCCATGCAGGCTTCGTGCAAGAGGACCAACGTGCAAGAGGAGGACCAACGTGCAAGAGGAGGACCAACGTGCAAGAGGACAACGTACAAGAGGACCAACGTACAAGAGGACCAACGTGCAAGAGGACCAACGTGCAAGAGGACCAACGTGCAAGAGGAGGACCAACGTGCAAGAGGACCAATGTACAAGAGGACCAACGTGCAAGAGGACCAACGTGCAAGAGGACCAACGTGCAAGAGGAGGACCAACGAGCAAAAGGAGGACCAACGTGCTAGAGGACCAACGAGCAAGAGGACCAACGTGCAAGAGGAGGACCAACGTGCTAGAGGACCAACGAGCAAGAGGAGGACCAACGTGCTAGAGGACCAACGAGCAAGAGGACCAACGTGCAAGAGGAGGACCAACGTGCTAGAGGACCAACGAGCAAGAGGAGGACCAACGTGCAAGAGGACCAACGTGCAAGAGGAGGACCAACGAGCAAGAGGACCAACGAGCAAGAGGACCAACGAGCAAGAGGACCAACGTGCAAGAGGACCAACGTGCAAGAGGACCAACGAGCAAGAGGAGGACCAACGAGCAAGAGGACCAACGAGCAAGAGGAGGACCAACGTGCTAGAGGACCAACGAGCAAGAGGACCAACGTGCAAGAGGAGGACCAACGTGCTAGAGGACCAACGAGCAAGAGGAGGACCAACGTGCAAGAGGACCAACGTGCAAGAGGAGGACCAACGAGCAAGAGGAGGACCAACGTGCTAGAGGACCAACGAGCAAGAGGAGGACCAACGTGCAAGAGGAGGACCAACGTGCAAGAGGAGGACCAACGAGCAAGAGGAGGACCAACGTGCTAGAGGACCAACGAGCAAGAGGACCAACGTGCAAGAGGAGGACCAACGTGCAAGAGGACCAACGAGCAAGATGAGGACCAACGTGCTAGAGGACCAACGAGCAAGAGGAGGACCAACGTGCTAGAGGACCAACGAGCAAGAGGACCAACGAGCAAGATGAGGACCAACGTGCTAGAGGACCAACGTGCAAGAGGACCAACGAGCAAGAGGAGGACCAACGTGCTAGAGGACCAACGTGCAAGAGGACCAACGAGCAAGAGGAGGACCAACGTGCAAGAGGAGGACCAACGAGCAAGAGGACCAACGAGCAAGAGGAGGACCAACGAGCAAGAGGAGGACCAACGTGCTAGAGGACCAACGAGCAAGAGGAGGACCAACGAGCAAGAGGAGGACCAACGTGCAAGAGGACCAACGAGCAAGAGGAGGACCAACGTGCAAGAGGACCAACGAGCAAGAGGAGGACCAACGTGCAAGAGGACCAACGTGCAAGAGGAGGACCAACGAGCAAGAGGAGGACCAACGTGCTAGAGGACCAACGAGCAAGAGGAGGACCAACGAGCAAGAGGACCAACGAGCAAGAGGAGGACCAACGTGCAAGAGGAGGACCAACGTGCTAGAGGACCAACGTGCAAGAGGACCAACGAGCAAGAGGAGGACCAACGTGCAAGAGGACCAACGTGCAAGAGGAGGACCAACGTGCAAGAGGACCAACGTGCAAGAGGAGGACCAACGAGCAAGAGGAGGACCAACGTGCTAGAGGACCAACGAGCAAGAGGAGGACCAACGTGCAAGAGGACCAACGAGCAAGAGGAGGACCAACGTGCAAGAGGACCAACGTGCAAGAGGAGGACCAACGAGCAAGAGGAGGACCAACGTGCTAGAGGACCAACGTGCAAGAGGACCAACGAGCAAGAGGAGGACCAACGTGCAAGAGGAGGACCAACGTGCTAGAGGACCAACGTGCTAGAGGACCAACGAGCAAGAGGACCAACGTGCAAGAGGAGGACCAACGTGCTAGAGGACCAACGAGCAAGAGGAGGACCAACGTGCTAGAGGACCAACGAGCAAGAGGACCAACGTGCAAGAGGAGGACCAACGTGCTAGAGGACCAACGAGCAAGAGGAGGACCAACGTGCAAGAGGACCAACGTGCAAGAGGAGGACCAACGAGCAAGAGGACCAACGAGCAAGAGGACCAACGAGCAAGAGGACCAACGTGCTAGAGGACCAACGTGCAAGAGGACCAACGAGCAAGAGGAGGACCAACGTGCTAGAGGACCAACGAGCAAGAGGAGGACCAACGTGCTAGAGGACCAACGAGCAAGAGGACCAACGTGCAAGAGGAGGACCAACGTGCTAGAGGACCAACGAGCAAGAGGAGGACCAACGTGCAAGAGGACCAACGTGCAAGAGGAGGACCAACGAGCAAGAGGAGGACCAACGTGCTAGAGGACCAACGAGCAAGAGGAGGACCAACGTGCAAGAGGAGGACCAACGTGCAAGAGGAGGACCAACGAGCAAGAGGAGGACCAACGTGCTAGAGGACCAACGAGCAAGAGGACCAACGTGCAAGAGGAGGACCAACGTGCAAGAGGACCAACGAGCAAGATGAGGACCAACGTGCTAGAGGACCAACGAGCAAGAGGAGGACCAACGTGCTAGAGGACCAACGAGCAAGAGGACCAACGTGCAAGAGGAGGACCAACGTGCTAGAGGACCAACGTGCAAGAGGACCAACGAGCAAGAGGAGGACCAACGTGCTAGAGGACCAACGTGCAAGAGGACCAACGAGCAAGAGGAGGACCAACGTGCAAGAGGAGGACCAACGTGCTAGAGGACCAACGAGCAAGAGGAGGACCAACGAGCAAGAGGAGGACCAACGTGCTAGAGGACCAACGAGCAAGAGGAGGACCAACGAGCAAGAGGAGGACCAACGTGCAAGAGGACCAACGAGCAAGAGGAGGACCAACGTGCAAGAGGACCAACGAGCAAGAGGAGGACCAACGTGCAAGAGGACCAACGTGCAAGAGGAGGACCAACGAGCAAGAGGAGGACCAACGTGCTAGAGGACCAACGAGCAAGAGGAGGACCAACGAGCAAGAGGACCAACGAGCAAGAGGAGGACCAACGTGCAAGAGGAGGACCAACGTGCTAGAGGACCAACGTGCAAGAGGACCAACGAGCAAGAGGAGGACCAACGTGCAAGAGGACCAACGTGCAAGAGGAGGACCAACGTGCAAGAGGACCAACGTGCAAGAGGAGGACCAACGAGCAAGAGGAGGACCAACGTGCTAGAGGACCAACGAGCAAGAGGAGGACCAACGTGCAAGAGGACCAACGAGCAAGAGGAGGACCAACGTGCAAGAGGACCAACGTGCAAGAGGAGGACCAACGAGCAAGAGGAGGACCAACGTGCTAGAGGACCAACGTGCAAGAGGACCAACGAGCAAGAGGAGGACCAACGTGCAAGAGGACCAACGTGCAAGAGGAGGACCAACGAGCAAGAGGAGGACCAACGTGCTAGAGGACCAACGAGCAAGAGGACCAACGTGCAAGAGGACCAACGAGCAAGAGGAGGACCAACGTGCTAGAGGACCAACGAGCAAGAGGAGGACCAACGTGCTAGAGGACCAACGAGCAAGAGGACCAACGTGCAAGAGGAGGACCAACGTGCTAGAGGACCAACGTGCAAGAGGACCAATGAGCAAGAGGAGGACCAACGTGCTAGAGGACCAACGTGCAAGAGGACCAACGAGCAAGAGGAGGACCAACGTGCAAGAGGACCAACGAGCAAGAGGAGGACCAACGTGCTAGAGGACCAACGAGCAAGAGGACCAACGAGCAAGAGGAGGACCAACGTGCTAGAGGACCAACGTGCAAGAGGACCAACGAGCAAGAGGAGGACCAACGTGCTAGAGGACGAACGTGCAAGAGGACCAACGGGCAAGAGGACCAACGTGCAAGAGGAGGACCAACGTGCAAGAGGAGGACCAACGTGCAAGACGACCAACGTGCAAGAGGAGGACCAACGTGCAAGAGGACCAACGTACAAGAGGAGGACCAACGTGCAAGAGGACCAACGTGCAAGAGGACCAACGTGCAAGAGGAGGACCAACGTGCAAGAGGACCAACGTGCAAGAGGACCAGCGTGCAAGAGGAGGACCAACGTGCAAGAGGACCAACGTGCAAGAGGACCAACGTGCAAGAGGAGGATCAACGTGCAAGAGGAGGACCAACATGCAAGAGGAAGACCAACGTGCAAGACGACCAACGTGCAAGAGGAGGACCAACGTGCAAGAGGACCAACGTACAAGCGGACCAACGTGCAAAAGGACCAACGTGCAAGAGGACCAACGTGCAAGAGGACCAACGTGCAAGAGGAGGACCAACGTACAAGAGGACCAACGTACAAGAGGACCAACGTACAAGAGAACCAACGTACAAGAGGACCAACGTACAAGAGGACCAACGTGCAAGAGGACCAACGTGCAAGAGGACCAACGTACAAGAGGACCAACGTACAGGAGGACCAACGTGCAAGAGGACCAACGTACAAGAGGACCAACGTGCAAGAGGACCAACGTACAAGAGGACCAACTCTAGTGATAGCTGCATGCGCCACATGGAACAACAGTAAAAAAGAAATAAACTCTTTGACTCCGGAACAACGCTCACAGCTTTGGTCAGATTTGACACCCATGCCAAGACAACTCTCTCTGAACGTTGTTTTTAGTCTATTACGAATTAAAATTACGGCACAGGATGGAAAATAATTGCAGAGTCAAAGAGTTAATGAATACAGAACATGATGCAACGTTATCTGCCCCTGTAGTCCCGGGGGGGGGTCTCTGATTAGATAAGGAAAGAATAGGACTACTGTACCCTCTGGCAGGTCGTTGGGGGGGGGGGGGGGGAGACTAATATGAGGCTGATCATGGGGCTGGTAATCTCATCATGTAAAGCACATTGCTACAGAAACAACCGCTGCAAGAGAATATGGCTACTTTGTGCTGGCTTCCTGCAAAACGGACCCCATGCTCCGTAAAAACGCAAAGCAAAATAATGATTGCGAAAATACAGGGTTTGGTTTTGATTTTGAAGGACAATCTTCATTACACACGGACAACTCCATCAGTGCTCCGATCTCATCCTTTAGATCACACAAGGAGGATCTCAGCACAGTTCACCAACTCCGTAGCCAACAGCGAGGATCCCAATGTGTGTATACAGGAATGACACATTCTATAAATATTTTTTATGGTGGGTAGGTTTACAAAATTTTTAAATTTTGCCATGGCAGCCGCCGAATGGCCTACTCATTAAGGTTTCCAAATGCTGTGATATTTTGTACGTGCGAAACTTGCACATGGGACCTCCTATTATTTTCACCCGTATCCGAGAAAGCTGAGCATCCGATTTCACTAACCTGGAGATGCGGGGGGGGGGGGGGGGGGGGGGGGGGGGGGGGGGGGGGGGGGCGCCGCAGCATGGTGACATCATTAGGAACCAGTGTTTCTTAAAAAAAAATGTCCTTCAATTATATTCCCTGTACAGGGAGTGAACCCGGTACTTTTAGTAATAGAGGTGGACGCCATACCTCTTAGCCACACCTCCCCCTCTCTCTTCCCCCCCCCCTCCCCCACAATACAGGGTATTAATGAATAGTGGGAAACACTGAAGAAGAAGACGATACATTAAATTCCTAAATAAGTCTTACCAGTAATTAAAAAAAAGGTTAACAAGAAGACGGGTGATAAATGAAAATGTTACCACACAGGAAGACAGAAGACGCAATTAATAGAATACTACAACAAACTACAAGAAGTAGTAGGTAACAAATGCAAAGTCAGCAAACGAAGCCTGGTTAAAGGAGAAAAGCACAGAGTATGTAGTGGAACACAATAAAGAGTGAAGGAAGAAAGAGGACGACAAAGACAGAAGATACTAGACATGTTACCTTCGTTCCATGGAAGTAAGCCATAAACAGAATTGATACACAACTCTCAGGACAAGAAGTGACGGACAGACATGATCTCCTACGTCGTCCGGCATGGTCCTTGATGAGGATGATGATGGCATATCGGACTGAACTTACAAAGAAGACATTGACCAATCATGATCACTCCATCTCTTTCCAGAACAAGAGGGGGGGGGGGGGGGGGAGGGGGGGGGGGGATGTCGGGGAAGAAGGGAATGAACAAAAGGTGTTCTGTATCTGGAACTCTTCACGTCACTAACACACGTGATATGGCTGCAGCGATACTCTTTATATTATCATTATACTTATTATTTATTTGTGTTTTGAGTGCAAAGAAAATCAAAAAGTCTGCGAATGAAAGTTAAAGTAAGGAAAACATTGACCCAAAAGTATTATCGACATCAAGAGATATTGGATCAATGCGTGATCATGCGGGAGTACATGGAGATCAGAGACCAAGAATGACCTGAGAGAAGTGGTGCTAAGTAAATAAATCGAAGTAGAGATGAACCCGGAAGGACTTTGTTTGTGACCTGAGCACCAAATATAGATAATCTGCTGATAGGGTCAAAGGGGAATAACTGCTTGCAGCTAATTGCGATGTGATAGTTAAATGTAAAAAATAATACAAAATAACAAACCAAAATGACAGTCCGTGTATCGCCGGGGCTCAAAAGGGGAGTAAAGTATAATAACATTGTAGCCTATCAAGCATGTCGTAAAAGGAGACTAAGGAGGACTGGGCATGTGATCGGTTATCCCAACTGAGGAAAAAAAAATAATAATAAAATAAGTAACTAAATAAATAAATAAAATAAAATAAAAAATGGAAGAAATTACAGACTTTCTAAAATGGGTAGAAGGGTTGAAAGATTACAAATGTAGAACTGATGACAAGAACCAAATATGTGCCAATGGACCTTAGAGATGATAAGAAGACATTGACAAGAGGTAGAAGGATTGAAATGGTATAACCAGATTACAATGTGGAACCGATGACAAGAACCAGACATGTGCCAATGGACAAAGAGATAAGAAGAAGACATTGGCAACTGACAGGACACATACTGAGGAAACCTGTAGATAGTATTATAAGCCAGTCAATGTTCTGGAATCCCAGAATAAGAAAGATAGAGCGGGACCGAAAAACGCATGGAAAAGAGAACTGAAAGCTGACATGAAATGTACGGCACAGGAAGGAATAAGTTGGCTTGGATTTTGTAAAGCTTATGTTCCTTGGGAAAATAATGAGTTAGTAATAAATGAATAAAACAACCAAAAGCTATGTGCGTTAAATGATACAATATTAGGAGGACCCCCAACTAAGAATATTTACTTGCGATAAACGTACCCGGCTTCGATTAGTAAAATTGGATAAATAATTTAACGAATAGCGACAGGAATAAAAACATGTGCCAGGGGAAAAATAAAAGAAAAAAAAAAACTCAACGGCTCGAAACGTTGAATAAAAGAAATTCTAGCACAAGAAAATATGCCAGTTCGTTTTTTCCAATCAATACCAGAAATTCTGCTCCAGCCTAACGCCACATTGTTACACAAAAGTGGCTGTGATGGGTTTTAACGTTTTTACAGCAGACTACAGGGAATACTGTCAGGATGTATGCGCGTGAGATCAGAGGGCAAGACTTTCGTCCTGCCAGATTTTGAAGCTAGTTGAGCCAGTTCCAGTAATTAAAAACGAAAAAAATGGCTCTTTTAATTTCATTGTTATTGCTCTAGTGTAAAATAATTGGCAGGGAATACAGCGAACCAGAACAAACATAATCGAGTGTACGTTTGACGTGTGGAACTTTGCATAAAAGTGCAGTAGACCGGGAATACTTGTTAATGTGAGGACAACTAAGTTAATTTCTAAGACCTTTATTTTTTGTTTATATAAAACTGGCTTTAAAATTCATTTCTAAAGCAATTGCTATAATGCTTTTAAAATTTGAAAGAAAGAAGTTAATAAGTGCAAATCAAGCCAAGATTACGTTGATTGAACCGTATTGTTTTTACTATGGGTTTGGGTTCTTACAATAATACAAAGATATAATTGAATTCAGTATGAAACACATAATTATGGTTGGGTTTTTTTTCAAATACGTATGTGGAAAACGTAAGGTTACACTTGTATCAACACCGAACTGCAAACAATAACAGCAGGCATCGATAACAAAGAAATACGACTGAATGGTAAAGGTAATCACAGTGAAACTGCCATAAGAGAGTGAGGTGTTATAGACTTCACTATACTAGGTCCAGCTTCGAGAAGTGGGATGGCCTGTTTCCTTCCTAGCTGCATTTTCCTTTCCTAAATCAAGAGCCAAGTCCGGTACCCATTGACAGGTAGACTGAAGCGTGACGTCACCGTGTTTCAAACCAGGTACCTTTGCCGCGAGAGGCCATTACTATAACACAGAAGGAGTGGTTGCTGAACTAGGGCTGCTGAGCATCACTCTCTTTTGCAGCCAATACCAAGTTGAAGACTTCTTCGTATTATCTACACTGTAAACCAGGCTTTTCCTGTAGCTTTTCTGCCATTCGTGTTGAGCTAAAGTCATCAGCTATACTTTCTCCAGCCTGGCTGGCATTTAAAGAATCATCACATCTGGCCCAAAGCTAGGAGGTTAGGTTTTAGTTTGGTTTGGTTTTAAGGTTTTGGTTTGGTTTGGTTTTAAGGTTTTGGTTTGGTTTGGTTTTAAGGTTTTGGTTTGGTTTGGTTTTAAGGTTTTGGGGCTTTGGTTTGTTTGGTTTTAAGGTTTTGGTTTGGTTTGGTTTTAAGGTTTTGGTTTGGTTTTAAGGACTATCTTCATTGCACACTGACTTTTCCCATCAGTGCCTGACAGGCCTACTCTTTACGATTTCCAACTGCCGTCGGATTTTTAACGAGCGCAACTTGCGCACGGGACCTCCTATTTTTTCGCCCAAATCCGAGAAGGCTAGGTATCCGATCTCACAACCCAGGAGACCAGGGGGGAGTATGATACCGTTAGGACCACTGGTTCTGAAAAAAAATTTCCCTATATTATATTCCCTCAACTGGGAATCGAACCCGGTACCTCTAGAACTCGAGGCGGACGCCATACCTCTTAGCCACTCCAAAGCTAGGAGAAAGAAGCGCATATACACACTGTATTAAACGTTTCAAAATGTTACGGACAATAAAAGACTTTAACTTTGCAAAATTATGCAACTGTTAAAAGTTCCGCCGCTGATACTGCACCTAAAATTCAAGAAACGGAGATGTTTTTCTGTTTATTTCTTACACTCATTCTTTAGCTTGTCTTTCTCTTTGGTTATCCATTTCTACTGCTGCTATATGTATTCCATGCTAATGCTGTTGTCAGATTTGCTATACAGCTGCAGTCATATGTATTCCATACTGATGTTATATGGTTTTTAAAAAAACATTTATGTTGTGATATGGACTAAAGTTTTTGTCTGATTTTTAAAATTTATGTTCTGATATGTATTCCATACCAATATTGTTGTACGGTTTTGTTTTTTTATTTATATTGTGACAAATATTTCACAAGAACAAGTAACTTATTTAAACATAAACTTTTCTTTCTTATTTTTTCTGATCTCTTTTGCGCTCTTTGACGGTATTGTCACCCCTGTTCTGCATTAGTGGTCAAACAATGTCCAATATATGTATATACTGTATATGAAATTATGAATCTTCAAATGAAAGGTCAAGGCTGGGCTAATGCATGGCTCCGATGCTTAGAGAACAACAAATATGGCGGCTAGAAAAACATGTCACAAATGGCTGCTTGTCCAGAAATGAAGGATTGAAATAGTACGACATAATCTCGAATATGGAATTGATGCAAATAAGCAGACAAATACAAGGTTAGAGGGAAAAGCGCTGTCGTTGGATAGTACACACATTGAGCAAAACCAGCAGGTAGCATAACAAGGCAATACTTATTCTGAAATGCCCAGAGTAAAAGAAAAAAAGAGGAAAGACACGGAGAAGGAGATTAATATATATATATATAAATATATATATATATATATATATATATATATATAAATATATATATATATATATGGCGTATATATATATATATTATATCAAGTGGATAAAAGAAGATAAGGAAATACCTTTGAAGGATTAGCTTACGATAGAAGGCTTAGCGTGTGTTTTGTTCCACGGCCCGTGCTCCACGAGGAACAGGAAGGTAATGGTGCATTAATGCACTATGGTCCTGAACAAACGTAGATAAAGAGGACAGTTTTATACAGACAACAGGGACAAAACACAGCTAAGACCACGGCCACATGGAGTGCATCAGACTAAAACCCGCTAAAACGGTAACAGAAGGGTAAGCCTTTTACTCTTCCTGAAGTCGGAGTTGGCTCAGAATGTATGGCGTCCGACTCTAATTCTAAGGATACTGGATTTGACGATACAGTTGTGGCGATCTCAAGTCCACTCCGGCAGGATTGCATTACAGTCCCGTGCGAGTGATATTTTCTCATTTTTCTCTCCCCTGTCATTATTATGTGCATATATTTTATGCACCATTATTTACTCTCTAAGCTGAAAGCTGATAGTGGGGGGAAATGGACTTTAACACTCCACTCCCCTACGGAGGTAAATTTAGGGATGTAGGACTGGGTGTCTTTATCTTGTTTTACCATCCCAGACGTTTGTCACGTTTCGCCAGGGAAGTAATTAGACCGGCCAGCCGATTATACGTTATCACATAAAGCCGGCTGACCCCTTTGATCTTGACCGTTCCAACATTTGACCCCAGCTGGCCAGCGACTATCCCTATGTTTGCACAAGACACAGGCGATTGGGGTAATCGCTTCCGAAAATGTATGTTCTAGGTATCGAGATTACAGATAAATCTGTCTGGAAACTCAAGATTTGCAGATGATAGCATTCGGGCAGTATCAGTGCACAACATTTGTTTGTGAAGATAGCACAAGATGCCGACGGAAGTCTGACGGCAAACGATATTGAATGAGTCACGCGTGCGGATATTAAAAAATTAGTATTTTAAACACGCGAGGGGAAATTTTAAATGAAACAAACCCCTACCCACCGTAGTTGCTGAAACGAGATTCGATTGGATTGGTTGATTTGAGAGGCCGGAATATACAGTGTATCTCATTGGAAAATTTAAGGCGGAAACACAGCTAGAATTTGAACTGAGGATTGTGAGATATAATATAGTGAAATCAAAGTCAATACGCACACTGCAACGCAAACGTCAGACTGAGCGACATCCCCTAAAAGCCAGAAAGAAAAAGGAGACATTTGACTTAGAAAAATTCCACAACTATAAGTAACAGATCGAGTATTGGGCAACTTAGGAATTTACAAGTAAAACCCGCATTTTTAATACAAGACTGGAAACTTAGGAATTTGATTACAAATCATAGAGGAATTAAACAAAAGTTTTCCCAGGCCAGTGATTTCGCAGAACACCCGCCGTCAGAGGATATTAACTCTAAATTCCCAGATCAAAGTGAAATTTCGAAGCATCTAATACAGAGCTGTGTCCCGTCTAAATCTGTGCAAGGAGATTGTGTAATTCCCTACCAAAATTTTTGGGGTAAGTGTAAAAATTTGTTTTTACTAATGTAAATTGTTCAGGTTTCTTGCTAAGTGGTGATATACGAGGCTGGCAACCTCAAAATATGAAAACAATATATGCACGAACCACTACTGCAAGAGCTAGGGATTGTTTCTGACTAGTCGTGCGGAAAACCCGAACGGGGACAGCAGAGGTGACCCCAGACTCCGACTGGAGCAGTAATAAGTGATGATTTCGCACATCATGTGTGCCTCAAGTGTAGCATATCATTTTTGAGATGTATGTAACTCGTTAATGTTAGTTCAGGCAACAAATCATATTCTCACTGTCCAGACACATGTTTTCCCCGTTAATCATCAGAGTAATATTGTGAATTTTTCACCATCTTCTCGGAGTCACGTTTGTGCGTGCTCGAGAATTAAATTCTTCTGAGAGAGTTTAATACATTGGTGAGCGGATAACGGAGAACGTGAGCCTGTTTGTAGAGTGCTCCAAACAAATGTACTTAGCAGAGGGCATTTGTTTTTCTATTTTTCTAACGTTCGTGGTTACAAGCCATCAGACGATTTGTGGCACTAACGCCGCTAATGTGAGAGAAAAGCATCCACCGTAACCGCCTACAGTGGAAGAGAGTGCGTAGAAGGCTTTCGTCATCACAAAATTGATGAACCACAGCTGCAGGACTCTGCTAGAGTTAAGTTTTTTTGTAAAAATTTGCGAAAGCAAAACGGTCTTTTGATAAATCCTCACCTACGTCTCTGGATGACGAAAACTTTTATCTAAATATTCACCAATCTTTCCATATTTCATTTTAACTGTTAAAGACTAATTCATTATTAAAAATTGTTACATGTTGTTTTAAAACTAAACAATCATAGTCGCTTCAGTTTTATATGTTTGAAAACTAAACTATGAGCTAGAAAAATTTTACATATATATATGTATATATATATGACGCTCGAAACTACTTCAAAAAGGACAGAGGCATATATCCCTCCGGTCCATGCAGTGCTCTAACTGCCACATTTTTCACACACAAAGAAAACGTGCAGGAGAGATGCAGTTTGCCGGTATTGTGCGGGTAGCCACCCATATCGCCCCGACTGTCCCAAGGCGAAGGAGATAAAAATTACAAGGCCAATAAATCCAAAACCGTACCTGTGCAAACTGCCTCGGAAACCCACGGGGCAAGGTACGAGGCAGCCCGATGTTCCAAGGAAACTAAGAACATATTTCTTCCCAGGGAGCGATATCCAAAAACATCCCCTTCAGAGAGGCAAAACACAAAGTAGCTGCGGATTGCTGCAGAAAAACAGCGCACGATATACAGACGACAGTTTCTACACAAGCTGACCGCTGAAGTCAAATAAAATGAAAATGAAACAGCAGATCGAAAACAGAAGCAAGCAGGCCCCCGAAAACCAACCCGACAGCAAACGGAGAAGATGCGATAGATATACAGAACATAAAACACATGATGGAACCCCCCGAAATTAAAAGAATCCAGCAGCAGGTAGAAGCAGATGTCAAAAAGCTGACAGAGCTGACAGAAGAAAACACCAAAAATCCTCAAAAGAATAGAACAGAAAGAATACCCATTGAGGAAATTTCATCAAACAACACGCGAAAAACTAAAACGAACAAACCAAAATTAGAAGAAGAAATCATCGAAGAAACGCTGGACACAACTACCACCAACGATAATTGAAAAAGCACTTTCACAGATACAGGAGAGCAAGAAGACAAAAGAAACAGAAACTAGAAACGTAAAAACACACAAAACCAAACAAGGGCCAGATAGTGATGCCAGGACCAAAAAAAAAAAAAAAACACCATTGAACGCTCGACCACTGCAACCACAAACCCAACACCCCTACCAAAAGGCAATCCCCAAAACACGATCCAGCTCACAAAACAAATTTTCCAGGACCTAAAACCCCCCATTTTCAAAACTCACAACCAAAATCCCAAGCCCTAATAAACAAAAACAACCTTAGCAACCAACAGAACAACACCCCTCAAACACCCCATAAAACCAAAAAAACTACACCCCCCCAACCCTAAAAACCCCCAAACCCCAACCACAAACTTAAAACACAATAACCAACACCCAACCCACCAAAAACACAAATTACAACAACAATAACACTCCGAGCAATAAAAAACCAATATTTAACAAAAAGTAAATAGACCAAACACTATATATAATAACCACCCAACATATAAATACACTCTCACACTCTCAGGCTATGTTCTAAAAGAAAGACAAGTAAAAACCTAAACAAATAAACACCACTAAAAAAAAAAACAACAACCCAATGCACACATACCATCAAAACAAAAAATACCAATCAACTAAAACCCAAATACCAAAAACAAAAAAAAAACCACCAAAAAAAAAAAAAAATCACTACCACAAATGC